>CAJVPS010002528.1:0-12102 GCA_910591765.1 Ambispora leptoticha | reverse complement strand
CTTTAAATAATAATTTAATATTATATAGAATTAATAATATAATAAATAAAAATTAATAATAGATAATACTTATATGAAAATACTTCTGAAAAATACTTATTAATGAATAAGTAAAGAAATAAAAAATTATAAATAAAATATATAAATATAGTAATATGCTAGCTAAATTAATAGAATAAGAAAAAAGAGAAATTCTACTAAAAAAACTATCTATAGCTAAAATAGCTCAAGTATACTATATGACTTTATGAGATGATTTTTGTGATGCAATATGTAATATAATAATAATTTGCAAGAGAAAATTAAATTTATTATAATTAATATATTAATCTTTTTGTACTGATCTATATTTTAGAATATAATATCTTAATATTTAATAAGTTAATATATTATTATGTTATTTAAATTATCTTATTAAAATAATAAACTAATAATAAATTTATTTAAAATAAAATATAATATTTTGATTTAGAATAATTTAATTCAAGTAAAAATATTATAATTCAATTTATTTTAAATAAAAAATTAAATATAATTAAATTTTTTTATAATAATTATACTTAAAAAAATAATTATAAAGAAATATAATTATAAAATAATTTTTTAATTAATATATAAAAATTTAAAAAAATAATTATAAAAATATAAGATATAACTATAAAAAATAATATTTATATTTAGAATTAATATCAAGAATTAAATTATTTAATATTAAGATATATATTATAAAGTAATTAATTATATTTAAGTTATAAGAGTTTTAATAAAATATTTAATATTTAATATAGAAATTTATTAACTTATAAAAAAATAAATAATTAATATTTGAATTATTTTTATATTTGAAAAATTTAATAATATTAAGATTTAATTACTTATATTTTTTATTATATAAATATTTTTTAAGATTTATAAATTTTTTAATATATATGAAATTTAATTTAATTATAATTTATTTATTAAGAAATTTCTAAAATATATAAAATGATATATCAAATAATTTTATAATTTTAAGATTTTATTAAATATAATATTAAGTATATTATATTTATTCTTAATTATAAAAAGTTAGAAATTTTTTAATTAATATATCAGATATATTTAGTCAAAAAGTAAGATATTTAAATTAATATTTATTTAAAATACTACTTTTTTTAATTCTTCATATTAATTATAATTTTTAATTTTATTTAACTAAATTATATTTTAAAAATAGATCTTTAATTTCTAAATCATAATTTAAATTTTCTTCAAATATTTCCAGATTATTATCTAAATCTTTTTACTAAATTATCTAAATATTCTTCAGAATTTGTCTTGATATTAGGTAATATTTACAAAATTATTAATAATAAAATAAATATATTAAATATTGAAAAAGATAACAAATTATTTGAAATAATTATTAATTTACATAAAATAATAAATATATTAAAAAGTATATAGTAATTAATTTTTATTTAATAATATATTGAATAAAATCTGAAGATTTATTTTGAAAAATTAAAAATTATATTTGATTTTTGTAAATAAACAAACTTAATATATTTATATATTTATAACTGTAATTTATAAGATATTTAATCAAAAAACTTAAATATAATTAAATATATATTTAAGTATTTTTTCATATTTATCAGATTATATCTGATTTTTTATACATTCTGCATTTATCACACTTTTATTAATTTAATATCTAATTTCGACTTTGATAAATCACACCACTGGTGTTCAACACCAACAGTATTTTTGTCCAATCAAATCATGATATGATCACGTTATTTGAGATCGCCGATCAAAAAATGTTTTCATTACACAAAATGAAAAACTGAGAAATCGCTCGAGATTTTATTAAGACAACCTCCTTTTGGTGTCTAAATAAAAATGTTCAGCACGCAGTTTTGCATACATTCATAAAATTCCACATCACAAAGGGTTTATTAGTTAGCCATCTAAAAGCTAATACTTTAACGATTTTAAATATTGTTAATTATAATGTGGTGTTGAACACCACTGGTGCGATATATAATTTTTGTCTTTGTATTTATTTTTTTATCAGTTTAACATCCAATTTTTTATATATTTTTATATTTATCTCTTTTATTTAATTTTTTATATATTTTGCATTTATCTCTTTTTATCAGTTTAATATCTAATTTTTTATGCATTTTTTATCTAAATTAAAATGGTATCTTTATATTGTTAAAACATTTTAAAAACTGTGATTTTCACTTTATTTATTCTCTTATATTTACTAAACAAAATGTCTTCAAATAAAGCTGCCTTTAGTACTTCTCAAAACCATCAATTACATTAACATTTCTCAAAGTAATTCAATATCCCCAATAACCTCAAAATTAATGGGAAAAGTTTTCATAGAACCAAAAAGATATCAATCAAGATGGAAAGAATGATACTCGAGATAAAAATCTTATAATTTTCATTTTATAAAAAATACATATACTAGGGAGGAATTGGTGCCTCTGGTGAATAAAGTAAATAATTTTTCCCTAAATGGTTCCCCGACATATACTTACGTGTACGCAAATGCCTAGATATCTACAGGTCTCACAAAGTTTGTGGGTCAAATGTATTTACTTTGATGCGTCCATTTGAACTTTCTTATAATACATAAACATTAATTATTGATCAATCCGAAACCCGATTGAAATATTATCATTTCGGATCAGTTCGGATTCTGATTGAACCCGATCCTGTCAATGTTTAACCCGAACTGGAATTTTCGGTTTGGATCGGATTGTTTTCAAATATGATTCGAACTGACCCGAACGGAGCTTTAAGCATGAATCAATTAAACTTATAAACTTATATATATATAGTCAATCTGTACTAATTAAACTCGGGATATAGTGAATTCGAGTTCCAGACCCCACTTATAATAAAAATCTTTGGATACATGAATTAATTAATAAACTCATGATTTAATGAATTTTTGATAAGTTTTTATTAATAGACAGACCATTCATTATATAAAGATTCACTATGTCAAAATGACTTGATTTATAAAAAAGTGGTATGTTTGTGAAAGACATGTAAAAAGACACTTCTTGTGCTTTACAAACACAAATTGAGCATATAAACGCATGAAATGCTATAAAAATTAATTATCCCTAATTTATTGAAATTGTTTTTTATAATCTTGTGATAATTTAGTTTTAAATTTAAAAACTTAAATAATATAAAACAAATCAAATAAAACAGAAAATTTGAAAAAAAGAAGCTAGTGTTGGTTGATAGTAAAGAGCATAAAAAAATACTAATTGAATTAGAAAAAGGATGTAAATATGAGTGTTATCAATAATAACACTTTTATTCAGAAAATCACCAATACTCAAAATCAATAAGACCAACATTTTCCAACGTAACAAGTAAGTCGACATGAACCACTCCCGTTATCACTTCTTTTACCAAATTCTCAGGTATATACTCGATTGCTTCATCAATAGAACGAATCACAAATTGTTTTCCCGCTGGTGGTATCACTTTATTAGTGGCAAAACCAATTAATGATTCGAAGCTTGTGTTCTCACCGATAGCAATTTTTTGCTTGTATACCTTTGACCTGGATCTTATCGTCACTGATTTTAAGATTGTTTCTAGTCAATGATGCAAACAATTACGCATGAATGGATAATTTATATAATTTATATTAATATAAGTTGACTAATAAATTATGATTTATTTTCACCTGATGTCGATTCGTAAAAAACGTGGCTTGGTTGTGGTGAAGAAGATATATTAGCTGGATACAATGATTTAAGGTAGCATTCAAATAGGAAAATAAGACGGTAAATTAGTTTTGCATATTATTTCGTGAGTTCATTGGAATGCATTTTGATAACAAAGAGATTGCTGCACGTTAATAAACTTGTTCCTTAAATCACAATTCGTATATTTTTTTAGACCCTTCTTTATAGTTTTTCAAATAAAAACATCGTGGCCAAGCAAATTGATGTGCACGCGCAAAAATAATAAGAAATGGGACTATTTACCTGTGCTATGTAAGCTTCTTGGTTTTTTATATACAATTAATTGAACTTGTTTTTCTTGTTCGTTAATATTTTCAATGAAAGTTTTCCAGAAACAATCGAATGCTGTTCCATTAGTTAATCCGAAATGCAATGAATTATTCCAATTTCCAATTCGATAATGGAGTTGAGAAGTATCAACGGGATCCCATTGAGAAGGCAAGCTTAGTGATGCAATATTTGCATAGAGTTGATATAAATTCTGTAATGAATCAGTTGAATTTAAATTTTCGAGCGGCACATTTACTTGTTTATCCATAATTGAATATGGAATGAATGTATCGTCAAAACAGACTAATGTAATCATGTTCAAATGATCTAAATTTTTAATTAGTTAGAAGTTAGAATTATTATAAAAATTTTAAATAAGATAAATATAATTTATATATCTACCATTACGAGAAGATGGGTGATTTTGAATAGGAAATTCGTTATTATTGAATATTTGCCTTGCTTCTTCATTATTGATATTGTCATTATTCTTATTATTATCACCATCAGCATCCATTCCTTCTAGCATATTTATAACTTCTGCAGCAGATATCGCACTGCTAACAGTCGGAGCAACTCTTATATAATCCATAGAATTGATATGCGTAAATGTGACTTCTTGTTGAAGATGAGTTTGGCGATGAATTATTAAATTTTTCCATTTTTTTTCTTCATAAGCTCTTAGTTCGTCCAAAGCTTTCTTAATTATTGGATCAAATATTTGACCTTGCCAACCAAATCCTAATGCGATATTATAAGCTTTTATTTGTTGGAGATATTGTTCAAGTGATCCTGCTTTTATTAATGCTTTTCTTTTTGAATCAATGTATTCTTCAAGCATTTCTTGAGTAACCGGAAAATAATTTCTCGATTCACCAGGATGTAAATTTTTAACTTCATTTATAAAATTAGTTACGCCGACTCTTGACGCTCTTGTATCTATACTTGGCGAGCGTCTGCCTCGTCGATTTTTATCTTTATTCTTGTTATTATTATTATTATTATTGTTATTATTATTATTATTATTATCGATTGGATCGGAAGATGAACTTGGTGGAATATCTTCTGCTGCTTCAACGTTAGATAATTGTTGATGATGTTGGCGAATCGGCGGCATATTGAAGAAGAAATTTTATGTTTGCAATAGAGTATCACCTAGGTAGAGAACCACGTGGATTAAAAATTTTGAAATGAATGATATGTGTGCATAAAGCGCTTTTGAGTACATGTAATAGATGAGGTTTTATCTTTTTTGACTGTATCTTTTAAGCTTATATATATGTGTGAGGACAAGATGGGATGGTTACGATTTTTGTAATTTTAAATTTAAAAGAATATTATTATTTTATTTTATTTTATTGGTATTATTTTCTAAATATAATCATTGATTAATTAGTTTAGTTTCAAGACATCAAAACCGCGAATATTAATAATATATATTGTCAGGTCTTATTTATATTTTAAAAATCAATAATCGTTTAATTCAGTATTAGGGAACAATTATTATTATTACATATATGTATATGTGTATATTTATATAAATATATAATATTTATATTTATATATAATATTTATATTTATATATAATATAATAATCTATTCTATTTATTTTATTTAAAATCCCACCCCGTAGCAGGATTCACACGTATAAAATCCATGACAGTGCTTGTTTATATCGTTTACTGAGTTGTGTTGTGTAAAGGGGAATCTAACAATTGAATAAATAATTTCTCAAAAAATATTAAGTATAGCGATATGAGAATTTATGAGAATTTTTTTTACCTATTTTCCCATTTTATTGGTAGTACAATATAACGTAATCAATTTCATCGATGGATTTTCCTGCGTCAATCAGAGAAATTAGTATGTAAATGAAAAAAATAGATTATTAAAGCATGATCTTTTATACATGTACATGTACCAAAAAAAATCGTTTTTACCAAAAACGATTTTGTATTACATCAAGTCCATGTATGTAATTTCATCATTATTGGTAGTGTAGGGATGCGTCGTTTTTAAAAACCAATAAATAAATAAAGTAATGAAAAGATAAAATTCAGATGACAAAAAGTAAATTA
Source organism: Ambispora leptoticha (assembly GCA_910591765.1). Classification (NCBI taxonomy): domain Eukaryota; kingdom Fungi; phylum Glomeromycota; class Glomeromycetes; order Archaeosporales; family Ambisporaceae; genus Ambispora; species Ambispora leptoticha. The sequence goes on along the minus strand of CAJVPS010002528.1, from coordinate 5,984 downwards.
AATTGGTCATGGAAAACGTCCGTGCTAAATTGACGTCATGGCTACTAAATAGAAGTAAATAAACATTATAATCACTTACATATTTGGAACCCTTGTTGTATGAAAAAGCATCTGATTTTAAAGAATTATGGAAGGGATATTCCTTACGCCCAACCCTTGTTTATTTATTATTTATGCACTCAGTAACCCCATAATGACAACACCCGGTCTATATATACACTTAAAATAGCTATTTTTGCAAATAAAGGAAATTATAAAAATATAAATTATTTTTAAATAGAAGCTAGATCCAAAATACATGCTAATAAGCTCTTTTTGAAGTGGTGATCGATGTAAAAAATTTCTTATCATAAGGTAAAAAGGGGTATTGTGACGAAGGTGTATAGCACGAAAAGTCAATGTTATTATATATCGGAAGTTATCACGAATATAATAATTATTCATTATACCGTAAAAACGCATTCTTTATCAACTTTCCTATTTATCCAATGCTACATCAAATGTCTGATTTTTAAGACTTCAAGGATACCACTTCGTTCCGTTATCGTAAAATCACCTTTTATAGAAAGTTCTTGTTTAAATTTATAATTTACTCGGAAATTTAAATGACGATTCATTTAAACTAATTAAATTCTTGTTTTTTATGCACTATTGTAATGAATATGCAATTGATCCAATTACTAATTTGTGAATTATAATTTTCAAATGCAACTATGAAAGGTTTTACAGTATAATGCATAATTCGAGTAAAATATTATATTTTAGAATTTCGTCATTCCAGTTTCCTATTTGTTAATTACATGTGACATATGAAAAAACTTTATAATCATAAAAACAATGAAGACCTTCAAATGTGTGACAAGAATGTATCTAAGTAAAAATATTGTGCAACTAGATACATGTATATTAATAAATTGAATTATTATCGAAGCTGAAATTATCTAATTCGATGACTCTTTCTTTTACAGTATGTAGAACAATAGATATTTTAATTGTAGAAAGTTTAAAGAGTTAACATAAACTCAGGATCCGCTACCTAGAGATCGATAAATAAAATTATTCTTTTTTAAAATTGGAATTTCTTACTGTAGATCTAACCCAATTTAAAAAAAACTTTTTTTCACGAATAGCTAAAAACCTACATTTTTAAAAATAAAATTTTTTTTGAACTTTATCATCTAAATATCTTTAAAACTGTCAAAACAACAGAAGTTAACTATTTTTGAATGTGGAATGATCATTGGACTTTACGAGGATGTCATGAAGCTTCTGCATTTCTAGAATTTTAGACATACACAGAAGTACTTGTCAGGATGTCATAAAAATTCTGTGAAGAAGGCCTTACTGATACTCTTTCTCATTCTGGAAGATCATCCCTTTTAAATGATTGTGAAGAAAGAATACTTACACGTGAAACTAAAAAAGATAGAAAAGATTTCCTTGAAGAAATTACTGAATATTTTAATAAACTTGGACTTACCCAATTAGTATTAGTACTGCCAGATGTGTACTATATAAGCATGATTATTTTAGCTGTATTGGAAAAAGAAAATCTTTTATTTCAGAAGATATTAAGAAAAAATGCTTAAAAACAAGTTCGCAAATTTTGGGAAGAAGAATGGGATAAAATCATCTGGAATAATGAACCCCAGTTTCTTTTACTTGAAAATGATGGATAACAATGGGTTTGACATAAGTTTCTTGAAAAATATGCTGAGAATTATTTAGTTCCTACAGTAAAGTCTGGCAATGATGATGTGATAATTTGTGATTGTTTTGTTAAAAATAAGCTTAGATCATGGTGGTACTGGATGGAAAAATTACAGGTGGGGTATATAAAAACTTGTTAGAGACTCCTTTATTACCTTTTATAGAAAGGCTGGATGAAAATATTGTCTTTACTTTCCAAGATGATAATGTTCCTGTACATAGAGCAAATAATGTACTTACATGAAAAGATAATAATCTGATATCATCTCTTCCACAGCCTGCCAAGAGCCCAGATCTCAACCCAATTAAGCATTTATGGATCACCTTGGAAGGGCAAAAACCTTTACCAAAAAATAAGGGATAACGTTTTAACAAATTTAGTAAATAGTATGCCATGAAGAGTTGAAGCTGTAATTAAAGGTAAAGGAAATCCCACAATGTATTAATGCTAATTTAAAAAATATACAACCAGAGAATTTAGAAAATATAAATCTTATTGAAAAAATTCGTTTTGAAATTTAGCTAATTTTTTAGAAAAATATTAATCATTTAAAACTTTTGGTGGGGGGTATATATTATAATACTACCTTTATATCCCAAGTACTTTGTTTTCTCACATCGTACTGTGTTTCCATAAATACATGTCGAGAACGTATCATGGAAAAGTCCCTGAGGCATTTGCCTTGGTAAAATACGGTATTACTTGGATAAAAGTAATAAAATATATTGTTAGCTTTTACTTTGCTCATTGATAATTTTGATGGATATGAGAAGAAGAGGATCAGCAGAAATTCGATGGTGTTAGTACAAACAATACAATTTTGTTTATGGCTGTCTTGGATTTAAATGATTAGGATATTTTTGCCTCTATTTCACTGTTGTTAATATTACGGGTACTTATTTATATATGGAAACTATGATTCATCGAGGATTTAAGTATGTGAAGTATCCCTTGTTACATTCAATATAAAATTGCATAAGATATACCTGATACTGATAGCTTTATGTTTAATGTCTAAAAATTAACCCCAACTCGTTGGAACGATATCCTGAATGATCGAAATCCCGAATACACAAAATCTCAAAATCGTGATAATTTGATATTTCATGCATTTAGGATATTATACTTTCTGGATTTCAGGATTTTGATCTTCGGAAGCCGTTCCTTCGGGGTTCGATCATTCGGAATGCCGTTCTTTCGGGATTTCGTATTTGGGCTTATGAAAGTTTGGGTTGTGTTCTTCGGGATTTTGAACGTTCTCATTGATATCATTGTATACATCTTGACTAGCAAATTAAAATGATTTTCTTTGAAAACTTTGAATATTTCTTTAAAATGTGATATTTTTTGTAATTGCTCTTTATAAATTTTATTTAATTAAAAAAAGTTAAAGATTTTGGGTCTGCTACGAAATCCCGAATGATCGAAATCCAGAATGAACGACACCCCAAATGAACGAAATTCCGAATGAATGACATCCCAAATGAACAAAATCCCAAATGAACGACATCCCGAATGATCGAAATCCAGAATGAACGACACCCCAAATGAACGAAATTCCGAATGAATGACATCCCAAATGAACAAAATCCCAAATGAACGACATCCCGAAAGATCGAAATTCCGAATGAACGAAATCTCGAAAGTATAGTACATGTATTCTAAACTTCATAAAATACAAAAGTTATCACGGGATTTCGGGATGTCGTTCATTCGAGATTTCGATCTTTCGGATTTTGTAATTCGGATGCCGTTCCTCGATCTTTCGGGATGTTCATTCGGGATTTCATTCTTTCGGGCTTATGAACGTTCGGGATTTCGATCGTTACTGGAAGTTCTTTTGTCACTGACTATAGATAATTTCTTTAAATTATAAACTTTAAATATTTATTAATAATTTTATAAAATATACTTTAAATTTTATTATTTTTTATTTTAATTATTATATATTATTAATTTATTATATTTTCATTCTAAATAAAAATTTAAGTTAACTTGGAAATATAAAACAACTTATTTTAAATCAATATTATAAATTATTTAAAAATTATCAAATTTTTATTAAAATCTTTATATAAGTATATTTTCTTGATAAATAAATTCTATAAAAATTATAATACTGTATATAAGCTATTAATAATTAATTAATATATCTTGACATATTTATTTATAATAATTTTATTCTTAATAAGTAATTATTTTTTAAACTTATTTTAATTAACTATTCAAATAATCAATTTATTCTTGTTTAATTTTATATTTATTATTCGAAACTATTTATTAACTTAATAAGACAAAGTCATGAATTTTATCGGTACAATATATGTAAGAAATTAATTCTTTATTCATAATTTTTCAAATAATTAGTTTATTATTAACTACATAGCGTAATAAAAAAACGTGCAGAGGCATTGATTGAATCAAATGACTAGCACTACAGATAATATATGGAAGATTGATTTTATTCTTGCCATTCTTGCAATCACATAATTGATAATATTATCATAAAAATTTTTATGTAATCTATATTTTATTTTCAATTAATAAGTACAAGTTAACAAAATCAGACACTGTAAACATATAGAGATATGAACAAATTAGCTGCTCAGCTGTAAATTTATTAAAATCAAATCTGTATCAAATTAATATTTGTTCGGATTTATAATCAATTTTTTGGTTTGGCATCTAGTTACTTTTGACGTAAGAAAATAACTAAAAGACCAGTTTAATTCGCTGTATCGTAAAATATTACTCTGGCTTGTCGAATGCCAAATTATTATATGTAAAAGAACAAATCCCTGATTCATCACAACATTATATTTTATTAATAAATTTTTGGGTTAAAATAAAATTTATATTCAAATATATTTATACATTATGTTTTTTAAGGTTTTTGGTTAGTGTTTTACATAAGCCGGATTTCCAGAGAACAACTACTATATATCCAATTAGCATACTATATTAAAGTATCCAGGTCCAATAAACAATGGAGAGCGCGGGGGTGATTATAGAAAGACTTTACAATATTTATTGAAATCGAAGGTTGATTGTGCGTGGGTTAACTAATATTAAGGGTGCATTCCTTTTAAGCTTTATTCCAACATAAAAAGAAGTTCTTTATACGAAGGCTTAAAGAACAAATCACAACACAACAATGATTCCACCACTGGAACATACACAGAAAAAACCTCATTAGCTTGAGTCGCGCATTTCTACATTCGTATTGTTCGCATATTAATATTAATGTTTCGTTGCATGTAACAGGCTACAATATTACTGCGAACATGCATGAATTGTATTACATGTACATGTATTTCTGATTTATATCACAAGGTTGTTACAAGTACATGTAAATCATTTCTTATTAATAGTTTCATATTAAAAAAAATTAATCACTAGCAAATTGTAAATGCAGTCTAAATACATGTATGTGGCATATATCAACCTCTATAGATCTAGGAAAAATAAGAAACATTCGATTCGTAAACTATTTTCCAACTGTGCTATTTTATGTAATATTCCAAATATGCTTTATTATCGGACTTTCTTTGACAATGTTAGCGAGGAATAAAGAATTGGGGTATTCATTGAATGAATGGTGCTTTAATGAAAAAAGTGTTTCTTTATAACAAATTATGTAAACTAAATATCTCTAATTGGTAATTACGTAAGTTCTTTATAGAGCCCCGGATGGTATCTAAATGTGAATCCGTCAAATTTATGATATCGTTCTATTTAATGTTTGGATGTAATACAGTAAAAAATTCATATTAATACATGTATGTGAACTCGTATGTTTCACTGAATGAATTTGTTAGAACGCTGACCTTTTTACGTAATATCCTTTACTATTGAGTGTTCCCCCCTCCCTCAGGTAAGATATTTAAAACAGGTGATTATAATATAGTCGCATGATTTATACAATACAGTCGCATCTCGTTATGTTCACGGGGGCAGGAGAAACAAAAATCTATTACATTTTATAATAAAATGGTGACTAATAAATGCATAGCTATAACAAGGTTGTGAATTTATCAGCATGCGCATTGATTTGGTTGCACACTATGTTTACGAGTCGCAATGCTCTGTGATATTCCTCCAAAAAAATTTTATCCTCACGCATTGCATGGCTACAATCCTAGACCTAGAATAATACTACATCAAACTTTGTTCAAAAATATAAAAATTTACCAGTATACAGTGGTCGTCATAAATATTCGGAATTTTTGATATAGTGCATATAATAATGAAAAATTGTCAAAATTGCCTGATA
>CAJVPS010002527.1:0-12106 GCA_910591765.1 Ambispora leptoticha | reverse complement strand
TTTTTAATCTCTGATATTTCTCTTGAATATTTCTGAGATTGAATTGAAAGTATATATCCAAGTTTATAATATTATAGCATCATTTGATTATTATTATCTAAAGAATTATTATAAATTAATAATACAGCTTCTTTGAGTTGGATAGGCCAATCTTTTTTCAAGATTGGTTTAACTTCTTCTATGATAGATATTGATACTTCAGATTATTCTTTAGAGATAGTTAAGTTATCAGAACTTACAAATTCTGACTCTTTTTCAATATCTTCTTGTTTAATATTAACTTTGAATTCATCTTAAGATGATGTAATAATAAAGATATTTAATCAGTCAAAGTCTAAATCAGTAGTTATATTAACTGATTCAATAGGTATTTTAAGAGATTCAATAATTGTTTGGATGTTCAAGAAGAAAAAGTTATCTAGTTTAATATCTTTAATAAATCCAGATAGCACGAGTAAATCCAAGAGCATAATATTAGTTTCTTGTTCTGCATTATTATAAATGAGTAATCTATAAGTAGAGAAAGTGATCATTCTAAAAGATTGTTGAGCAAGCATTTTCTAATAGATTTCTTCAAGAGATTTGATCATTGAAAAGATAATCCAAGTTGATAATTGAGACATGATAAAAAATATAAAAAGTAAAAGTATAAAAGAATATGAAAAGATATAAAATAATAAGAATAAAAAGTAATAGATAAAAGTAAAAATGTGAAAGAATAAAGAAAAAGGAAAGAGAATAAAGAGGATATTTATATAAAATTTGAACTAAAAATCTACTATAAATGATAAGATATTAAAAATTTTGGGATAAGGATAATAATAAAAATAGATAAAAATAAGATAAAAAAGAATTTCAAATATAGGGATGACAAAATTAAAAAGATGATCTATGTGAGTTACTCAATAATAATTTGTAGTTAAAAGTAATCTTGATGATCATGATAATATTTGATTTGTCTTCTATTAATAGAATATTTAAGAATATTTCCATTCTGATTACAAAGTTTATAAGAGTTATATCCAGCATAGTCATGAATATAATATCATTCTTTACTTCAAGTGGATTAAAATTTATCTCCAATTACTAAATATTATTTCATATCAAATATTAATATTTTGTCTCCAATTTCAAATATTATTTTTTTGTATTTTATCATTATAAATTTGAGAATATTATAGTTGATATTCTATATTTTATTTTACTTCTAACACTTATTGAGATAACTGATCTACTATGTGATATATTCATTATAGTAATTTTTCTTCTTCTGTAGAATCTTCTTCCAAATAGGCAGAAATTTTTAACTCAATTGATAATTTAGTATTTCATCCATAGATTAGGAAAAATAGTTCATGCTTTGTTATCAAATTCTAATTTGTTTTATATACAAAAAGAGCAGCAGAAGATCTTTACTATAAATAAACCATACTTTTTGTTTTATTTCTTTTATTATTTTAAGAGTAGAAAATCGCTACTATAAATAAGCCATATTCTTTTTATTTTTTTAGTTATTTAGTTTTTGTATTTTAGTTTATATCTTTATTTTAATTACAGTTTTCTTTAATTAATAGTTTACTATTTAATTAATTCAAATCTTGAATTATATTAATTACTAGTGACTTCACTCAGATAATCTTTATAATTTCTTTGATTTATTTTATTCTTTCTTTATTTATTCATTCTTTGTTAAGACAATATCCATAAATATTGACACAGATCTTAGAAATCTTTGTTATTATTGAAAGTATAGTCTAATTTCCCTCTTATTACCTTTAATTATTTCAGTTTCTTCCAATTCTATATCATTAGGGTGAATTAAAGTAAAACTTTACTTACTAATTTATTATAACAATATTATGCAGCTGATATTCTTGATTGACAATCTGATTTTATATCTTAAAAAACTATTTACAAGAGATTATTAAAGTAGCTGGCTATATATATATTTCTTATCTGAAATTTCACTGTGAGTTTAATTATATAAAGTTATTTTAAAAAAATATAAAGTAATATTTATATCTATATTATAATTATACTTTCAAAAGTCTTAAAGAAATAGTTTTATATATATTAGAATCTGTCATCTTAATTAGAATTTATTAATTTATATATCAATCTGATTAATATATAAGTACATATGAATAAGATCTTTTGAAAAGAACTACTATCTTTATGATAAAGAAATATTAATTATATTATCAAGTTCTAGAAATTGTTTTAAAAAAATTTAGTCATATAAAATAAAAATAAATTATATTTAGAAAATTAAGAAATTGTATTTGAATTAAATTTAGAAAATGAGAACTGCATTTGGAGAATTAAGAAATTATATTTAAATAATTATTTTTCTCTTTTTTTCTATACTTAAAATAAAAAAATAATCTATGATATTACTGAGTATATATATAAAAGCAATTTTTAAGAATTAAGAATAATATTATTTAACATATTTATTTATTAGTTCACTCTATTAAAGATTAATTATATGTATTCTATAAAACTAATATTACTATAGTAATATAAATTTCTTTAATTTTATAATTTTTTAAATATGAAAAATTTGATCAATCAATTAATTTTTAGAAAATATGTGATTTTGAATAATATAATTAGTGTATTAATTATGGATTCAATTATAATTTAATAATATTTTTGTAATATTCTTGCAATATTTTTATAATATTCTAAGATTCTCAATGAATAATTAGTCCTGAAATCAATAACAATTCACAAATGATTCAGAAATACTTCAGAAATGATTTAACAACAAGTTTCATTTATTTTTATTATTTATCTTTTCTTTTTAGAACATATATATCTTATCTTTTTATTTTATTTTATTATTTATATTATCATTTAACTTATCACATGTATCTTATCTCTTATTCTTACTTGTTTGTTTATTGATACTTTGTCCTAAAGATTATAATTGTAATCTAGACTAGCAAACAAGTTTAGATAAAAACTTATAAAATTTTAAAAATGTATAAATATTTCTGCTTTAAGACCTAAAATAAATATACTTGAATAGTAATAATTCAATTATCTTTTGAAAATACTTGAGTTATACTTATCTTGTAATTTTTCTTGATTTTTATCTTAATAATTTGCTTTCATATATTTTTTCTATCATAATAAATTATATTCTGATTATTTATAAGTTTTTCTTGCCTAAAAAACTTAGGTAGTAGATGCCCTCTACTTAAAATAAGCCAAGTATATTTTATTTAATTAAAGAGATTCTTGTAAGCTTTTTCATGTATAAAAGCTTGTTTTGTTTTGATATATATCCTTTATTTGTCTAATAGTTAAAAAGATACTGTTAAAGAATTTAGTCAGTGTATTAAATCTTTTGTTTTAGTTATAATAATAGTTATTTAGTTTTAAATACCTTACTTTTAGTTTAGTTTTTGTGATCATAACTTTATTTTTACATTTTTGTTTTATTTTATTTTTATTTTGTATTAATACCATACTTGTAAGTATTGATACTAGGAAATCTTTAAAATAATTGTTATCTCCTTAATCTTTATAAATAATTCAGTCTTCATTCTTAAAACTTATTATAAACTATATTTGTGGTAAAATCTATCTTTCAGAGTATAATTTGTAATATTTGGTGATCTCTCTGTAGATCTTATTCATCCAGAGATCTCAGTCAACTAATTTTTATTATTTTTATTTATTATTTATTTTATTATTTTAAGGATTAGCTACTCTTGAGATATTTATTATCTAAATAATTTATTAGTTTATGAGTATATATTACTCTTTTATTAGACTTCTAATCAGCCTATATCTCAGTGAACATGACAGAAAAGACTCTTGAAAATTCTCATTTTATATTGAACTATATAACTACTACCCTTATTATTTTTCTGCTAACAAAAATTCAGATAGAAGATTTGTAAATTTTCTTACCTGAACTCAAGACTATCATGTGGTCTTACATAACAAACTCTCACAGGAACTCTTTGATAATATAGTATAACAAAATCTTATACCAAATCAACTTTGAAGAGAAATTATCAAGTTATTAAATATCTTTGTATTTGGAATTAAAATTACAGTTAAACAACAGACCTACCTAGTAAATAGTATTCTTCTTGTTCTTGAAGAAATAAATAATTTTGAAACTCTCTCAACCAATCAACTAACAGAATCAGAATATGAAAGTAGTGATTCAGAAGATTCTGAAAAATCAACAGTTATAATCAAACAAATTCAATCTCAGAAATCCTAATCAAAGAAAGAAATAATCATGTCAGATGGAATAAATAGTCTCATTCAAGCTCTTAAAGAACTTACTTGATCTATGAAGATTCAAAAAATGAAGAAGATTCTTATTCTAATTTGTAAATTTAAGAATAATAATCAGAATCCAGTTGAGTGATTACATGACTTTGAGATAGCTACCAAAGCCAATGGAATTATCAATGACAGAAAAATTAAGATAGTAAGAGGATACCTAGAGAGATTAGCTACTGCTTGATTTGATCAATAAGCTATAAATAATGATCTCAAATTAGATAACTGAAAAAATGAAGAGCATGATGATCATGACTTTACTTATCAATTTATTCTTAAATTTTATTTGTCTTATAAGATGTAATAATGGCAAGATGAATTGGAATTCTTAAAGCAAACTGGAACTATAGAAGAATATACAAATTAATTCATGGAACTAGGAAGTAAAGTGGACCTAAAGAGTGAATATTCAGAAGAATATACAATTCAAATTTTCAAGAAAGAATTCAAATCAGAAATTCAAAAATGAGTTAATCTAAATACTAAAAATAATATGAAAAGCATTATTGAAATTATCAAAAATATGAAAGAAGCTGATTCAGATCCACTCAAACAAACTTATTATCAAACTCAAGCTTAATTCACTGCTGAATAAAGTATTCTTGCTAAGGTCTTGCAAGATCTGATCAGTAGATTAGACCATATAGAATCTGGCAGAAGATATAATAATAATAATAATAATAATAATAATTAACAACAAAATCAGCCAAACAACAGATCTCCTATTATCTGTTATAGTTGTAAAGAAAAAGAATATGTTAATAGAGTTTGTTCAAACAACTCATCTCTCAAAATTGGAATAATCAAAATCAGAATAATAATAATAATAATAATAATCAGCAGAATCAGAATATTCAAAATAATAATCAGCAACCTAATAATTCACAAAATCTGAATACTACTTCTTTTCTTATCCAAATTCAAAATTTAATAGCTACTTTGCAAGCAACTGATAATAATTTATTTAGTGATTCATCTACCTAATCTAGTTTCTCATTATTAGTAACTTATGATTATCTTGCTAGAAAAAGAAAATATTAAAGAATTATTAAAGAAGAAGAAAAAAGTGAAAAAGAAAATAAAGTTACCTAATCTTTACCTAAAGTATCTGAAGAAGATAAGATCAACTTGAAGAAGAAGAAATGAAAGAAAGGAAGAGCTCATCTTCTAATTCTAGTTAAGAAAGCAGAAATCTATAATATACTTGAAGATTTGACATTCCAGAAAGCTAATATTACTATTACTTAGCTTATTAAGATATCATCTGAACAAAAGATTCAAATATTAAAAGAAATAAGAAAGGAACCATAAAAAAAACTCAAATGAAAAATAATATTTATTTAGAAGATCAAAATAATCTCAGTTTGATATAAAGTCAAAGTTGGAAAGACTCTTGTAAACTTAATTATGAATACTGGAGCATTTGGATGTGTCATCAGTCATAAATTTCTTAAATAACTAGGAATGAAGATTCAAAGAAAATCCAATATCTTCATGTCTGATATTAATAGATATTTCAAGTAACTATTAGGAGCTATTGATAACTTTCCTATTACTATTGATAGAATCATAATTCTAGCAGAAGTGAATGTTACTGAAGCTTGAATCTACAGTCTTGTAATAGATATAGACTGGTTAAATAAGATCAATGCTAAAATTAATCTAAAGAAAAATATTATGATCTTTGATTGGAATGAAGAAGAAGGAAGAGTGTTAATTAAATTCATTTATAAATAATGAAATACTATATTTGAAGATAGTGATAATAATATAGAAACATTTTCTAGTAAAACTTTTAATGATGAATTTGAAATTAAAGATCAAAATCTAAAAGATCATAATTTCCTATAATGAATATCTGATAGATCCTGAACTCAGATTTATATTTTACCTAGATGATTTAATGATATAGACTTTGAAAAAGTTTTATACATAATCATAAACTTGATTCCTAAAGTTAGAAATATTAAAATTTTTGAAGAAGGAATACAAGTCAAAGATATTACTCTTACTTGAGAAGAATATTCAAAATTAGAAAGAAGATTTCAACAGACTCATTATCAAAGTTCTTAATAGACTTTTGGCTAGTGAGGTCCTACAGCTGAATATTAGTATCATCATAAATTACCAATTCCTAAACATAAATGCTCTCAATATTTTGATAATCTAGTTATTTGGATTAATGTCAAAATGAATACTCTGAATAATTTATTAATAATTTTACCCCAGAATGAAACTAAAGACTGGTGATTAGAAGTGGAACATATCCAAAGATATTAATCACTGAAGAAAAATTCTTTTCTAAAAATGAAGTCTTATAAAAATTGAAGCTAAAAGAAAGAATAATTAAATATTCACATTGTAAATACTTTGTGAATAGTAAAACTATTTCAGAAGCAAGAGATAGAAACAAATCTGGAAAGTAATATTATACTAATTGCTTTACTCAATAACAACTTAATTTATCTGCCTATAACTACTGTGAACTTTGAGATAAAGCTAAATACTTTCTTGGAGTAACTTGAAGATATAATGATGTCAAATATTTTTGTAACTATACTAAATAATATATATATACATTTAATCATAATGATTAGTAAAAAAATAATGGCACTATCAGAAAATTAAAAAATCATAATAACTTGTTAAATATTTATCAACAATATAATAAAATTAGAAAAGTAATACTCATCAGATATATTACTAAATATGATAAAGAAGAAGAGATATAATACATTACCTATGATAGATCTGAAGAAGTATTAGTTCAAGAAATCTTTCTGATTATCTATTAATAACTATCTTCATCCTAAAGAAAATAACTTGCTTAATTGGAATATATTAATATAAAACTCTGTAATGAATATTTGATTTCTTGTGATTTAGATACTTGTAAAGATTATGTACAATCTGAACAGATTGAAGAATCACTGGAAGAAAAATATTCAGAACCAGAAAAGAAAGAGAAAGCTAAAGATAGTGATTATAATTCAATTAAAGAAATTCTAAATGAATACTATATAGTATCTAGAGATTATGAAGATGAAGTAGAAGAAGAAGAATAACTTGAAGAATAATTAGCAAATTTAATGATCAAAATTTATAATGATAAAGACAAAGAAAAAATGTCTAAATAAGTTCATGAACATGATACAGACTTTAATCTTAGATATCCTGGAGAAAAAGCAATTCTGGTTCAATCTCATTAAACAATTATGATTGATCTTTATTTGGCAATTAAAGTTTCTGTAGGAACTGTTTATTAACTAATATCTCAATTATTATTAGTCAAGAGAGGAATTAAAATTAAAGAAGAAACTATTGATACTGAATATACTGGAAAAATTGAAATTCTTTTGTATAATAATTCTAATAAATCTTATAAGATCTAATCTAATAAATAAATTGCCCAAGCAATCTTTTACAACTTGTCTTAATTGAAAGAATAATATTTGTAGATATCAAAGAAGAATTAGAAAAATCATCTTGTAGAACTCAAGGATTTGGATTAACTGGAAAGGACAAAATAGAAGCATACTTCCTAGACAAAGAAAAAATTACAAAAGTAATTGAATAATGAGAATTAACACTTAAATAACAAGATGTCTTACATAATCTATTACAAGTATATAAAGATATCTTTGCATCAAACTTAAATGAACTTAGATGAACTAATATTATTCAACATTTAATTAATATTAGAAATAAAAAGCCTGTTTGTTAAAAGGCTTATAGAGTAACTCTACCTAATCAAGAGTTTATTCATGATAAAATCCAATAAATATTAGATACAGATATTATCTAAAAATCTAATAGTTCCTGGACCTCATCTATTATAGTAGTAGTAAAAAAAATAGTAAGAAACAATTTTGTGTTAATTACAGAAAACTTAATACTCTCATCAAGAAAGATACCTATCTCTTATCATAAATTGATAAAATGATAGATAATCTTGGAAATATAAAATAGTTTTTATCTATGGATCTTATATCTGGTTACTGGCAAATTGAAATAGAACTATCCAGTATTAAAAAAATAGTATTTATTTTAAGAGAAGGATTATATGAATTCAAAGTTATACCTTTTGGACTTTGTAATATAGCAATAACTTTTTAATGAGTTATGAATAGCATACTTGGAGATTATAATTGAAAATTCATCATGATCTATATTGATAATATAAATATATATTTGAAAACTTGAGAAGAATACTTAGAATATCTACAAAAAGTATTTCAATAAATTAGAGAAGTTGAATTAAAACTCAACTTGGAGAAATATAACTTTACTTGAGATAACTTACCCTTCCTAGAACACATTATTACTCATGATGGAATTTTATCAGATCCTTTAACTATTCAATGAATTCAAGAGTTTCCTACACCAACAAATATTAAGAAGCTTAGATTATTCTTAGGACTAGCTGGATATTACTGAAAATTTGTTAAAGAATTTTTACAGATAGCAGTATCATTATTTAAATTTTTAAAAAATAATATCATTTTTATTTGGACTATAGATCAAGAAAATACATTTCAGACTTTGAAGAAAAAACTTACTACTATTCCAATCTTAATCTATCCTAATTTTATCAAGAAATTCTATCTTTACACTGATATTTCTGACTTTGAACTTGATGTAATATTATCCTAAAAAGATAATGAAGAAAGAGAATGAATAATAGTCAATACAAGTATTTCACTAAAACCAGCAGAAAAGAATTATAATGTCATTGAAAAAGAAGCTCTGGCTATAGTCTGGGTTGTTAGATAATTTTGATATTATCTTCTTGGATCTCTTTTTAAAATTGTTATTGATTATAATGCACTTTGATGACTATTTACTAAACAAGTTAATCCTGAATTCCAAATCTCAAGATGGATAATAATCATGATAAAATATAATTTTATTGTTATCTATAAAGCTGGAAAAGCTAATCAAAATGCAGATACACTCTCAAGAATATATTTGCAAAAGTAGAATATCAAACTTACTTAATTAATTAACTAATTAGAATAATTTTTACTAGATAACTAATTAAATAACTTACCCAAATCTGATTGATTCAACACAATGGATTTAACAACATATTATAACTTAATGAGATATCTAGAAAATGAAAATTATCCTGTAGAATATACTGAAAAATAGTAAAAGAGAATTTGTCAACAATCAAAATACTTTTTAATTATTAATAGAGTACTTTATAAAAGGAATAGAAGAAAAGAACTTACTACACCACTTTGAGTACTGAAAGAAAATGAAATTGAAGTAGTAATAACTAGTATACATTCAGATTTACTTGCTGAACACTTTGAATTTGATGGAATTTATCAATGAATTACTATTAGATATTGGTAAAATAGAATAGGAATAGATATAAAGAACTTTGTTAGATCTTGTGAAACTTGTCAAAGAACTGGTGGATGAATAACAAAGCAAACTTTATATTCTATTAAAGTTGGATAATCTTTTGATAGAATTATAATTAATCTTGTTAGCCCTTATAAAGTAACTAGAAAAAGAAAACAATATATTGCTATAGTAATAGATTTACATACAAAATAGCCTAAAGCAAAAGCAATTCCAAATAAAGAGACCAGTATAATTGCCAAATTTATTTTCAAAGAAATAATTTGTAGATATGGATATTCTAAAAAATTACAGTATGATCAAGAAACTAAATTCATAATTCAAGTAATTGAAGAACTTATCATTTGATTTGAAATCAAACATAAGTTTTCATTATTATATCACTCATAGACCAATAGAATAGTAGAATAATTTAACAAAACTTTATGTGAAATACTTCAGAAATATTATATTATATTAGATAAATAATGGGATATATACATACCATCAGTATTATTTGCATACAGGACACTTTGAAATAATATTATCAAATATAAACCTTTCTTCTTGACCTATGGAAAAGATGCCTGATTATTAATCAATTTGAAATATTTATTATTAATAGCAGAAAATGAAAATGAAAAAGATAAAATATTAGATTGAATATTCTCTTTAATTTATCACTTACCAGATGATATCAATACAGTACAAAATTGAATCAAAAGATAGCAATAACAAATAAAAGAAAGACATGACTCAAAATTACAAAGAATTACATAATTTGAAATTGATAATAAAGTTCTAGTATACAATATGAAATAACATGTTACTTACAGAAATAAATTTTAGTCATAATAGAATACAAAATAATTCTACATTCATGAAACTCTTGATAATGAAGCTTACAAATTGTGAAACCAACATGACTAATTATTATGCAAAATCTTTAATAGTACTTAACTGAAGTCTTATCACAATAGAGAAGAATATTTTAAGCCAAGAATAATTATTGAATACATAGAAACACCAACAACAGAAGAAGAAAATGAAGAATAGATTTTTAGTCTCATGATATCTATTTATTTACCTCTTAGTTTACACAGTAGTACATAGTAATGAGAGCCGCAACTCTATTGCAATTCTCTGATTAGCTACTGCAACTCTGTTGCAACTTTCTGATTGGCTGCCACAAGTTACAACTAGTTGAGGAGCCATCTTTAGTAGTACATACATGCATACATACTAATCACTTATTAAAAATTTTATTTTATAAATATAGGACTTTTACTTTAACATTTTCTTTAAATTTTTATCACTTTTAATTATTTTAATACCATTATTAAATAGCTTAATTTCTTATTAGTATTTAACTCTTTAAAGATGAATACTTTTTTTAGTAATTTCAACTTTATTCAAAATATTTTAACTCTTCATCAATAATTAAAAGATAATGAATTTAGTGAAATATTACAAATTCAAGAAGATCAGTTAATACTTGAAAATAATAATTAGAAAATAGTATATAATCTTATTACTGGAAGATAACTTAATATCAGTATAATTTTAGAAATATCTCAAGAATCTGAATCAATCATAGAAGAAGTTTTAACTTTAACAAGTAATTTACAGAATATCTCTAGAGTAAAATGATTTGTGAATATAATCAATACTGAAATTTTGAGAATAATAATTACAGCAAATATTAATTATTAATTTCAACCTGACCAAAACTAGAAGACAAGAGTTCAGACTATATTTAATGATCTATTTGAAAATCATGATAATCAATCTGATAAATCATAATTTATTCAATATTATTACTTTAAATAATTATTAAAAGAAATATCTAGATAACATTCAAGAAAATTGATAGAACTACAGAGAGAAATTACATAATTAAAAGAAATTACTTTAATCAGAAGATACTTTCTTCTTGGAAAATGAATTTACTAGCTTTTAAAAAAATGTGAACTTGAAAAAAGTATACAACTTTCAATAAATTACCTATAATGATCTTATACATATAAGAAATGAAGAAATCAAAGAAATTTTAAAAAGAATTTAATAGTCTTACTAGAGCTTAATCTTACTTAGAGAGATTAAATATTACTATAGCAACATAAATTTTTTTAATTTCATAATTTTTTGAACTTGGAAAATATGACTAATCAATTGATCTTTAGATAATATGTGATTTCAAATAATATAATTGATGTATCAGTTATAGATTTAATTATTATTTAATAATATTTTTGCAATATTTTTGTAACATTTTAAGATTATTAATGAATAATTAGCTCTAAAATTAACAACAGTTCACAAATGGTTTAATAATGATTTAGAAATACTTTAAAAATAATTTATCAATAAATTTTATTTATTTTTATCTTTTATCTTTTTTTTTTAAAATATATATCTTATCTTTTCATTTTATTTTATCATT
>CAJVPS010002526.1:0-12108 GCA_910591765.1 Ambispora leptoticha | reverse complement strand
AGCACCTTCAGCTGATCTAATCAAATGATATATTGTGTTTGATTTTGAGAAAGAACGTATGCGATTATGTGAAAAATTACAAAAAATTCCTGGTGGTGTTGCATTAACAACTGACATATAGACAACTGATACTAATGACAAGTCCTTTATGGCAGTTACTATTCATTATATAAATGATTCATGGAAATTAAAACATATTTTACTTGATTTTATTCATATGAGTGGGCCACATACAGAAATCGCAATTTCAGATGCAATGCATGAATGTCTTACAACAATGGATATTATTACAAAATTAGTGGCTATTACGCGTGATAATGCATCATCTAAAATAAGTTTTTAGAAGAATTTTCAAATTCATTATCACAATCTGGTGTTCAATTCGATAGTACCCAACAATCTATATAATGCTTTGGTCACATTTTAAATCTTGCTATACAAACAATGTTAAATAATATTGGATGTGAATTAGAAAAGGTTTATTTACTGTAATCCTATTATTATATAAAATTCAATATATTATATATATATTTACATTTATTATATAATTTTTTTAAAAAAAAAATTATTGTATAATGTTCAGCTACGTTCATTGATTAGAGGTATTAGAGGATCATCTAACCATCGTGAAAAATTAAAGATCACATGTCAAATACATAAAATAAGTCTATTAAAGCCAATCCTTGACATTGCCACCAGGTGGAACTCTACATTTGATATGTGTGAAAGAGCAATTGTATTACAAATAGCACTAGATTCTATGGCATTGGCGGAAGTAGACTTACAACAATATATTCTTAATGATAATGATTGAAAAAAAATTAAACTTTTTATTAAAGTTTTGCAACCATTTAAAGAGGGTTAGTTTAATAATTATACTAATTATATATTGTATTAATTTAAAATTTTATTAAACTATCAATAAATTATAATTTTTAGCAACAGTTATTATGTCATCTTCTAATTATCCAACATTATCGATATCAGTTCCTTTATATCATATGTTACTTAAAATGCTTAAAGAAACCCAGCAAATGAACAATATACCGCAATGTCTCATGCAAGGATGTGAAGCCGCAACTTCTAAACTTTTGAATTATTGTCATAAGACAAATATATTTCATCTTGCAGCGATAGTACTAGACCCAAGACTTAAATTTAACTATTTTGAAGAGCTTGGATGGTCGTTAATACTTATTTCTCAAATTAAAAAAATGTTAGTAGCAGTAAGAGAAAACCTATAAATTATACAGTTTTTTTTTTATTATTATTTATACAAAAAGAAGAAAAATATATTAATTTATTTTATATATATTAATTTATAGAATTAGAGATAAGTATGAAAGCCAATACATATCTGTTTCCAGTCAAGATATAGAAGATTCAATTGCTGAACCATTTGCAACAAATATAATATCACGAATCTATAAAAGAGCACATGTTGAACGGCAAAGTGAACTAGATACATACTCTATGATGCCACGTGCAGATCCACAAATAGATGTTCTAGAATGGTGGCGAGTGAATGAAGCTTGTTATTCTAATCTTGCAAAATTTGCTAGGAATTGTCTTGCTATACCAGCTACAAGCATTCCAAGCAAACAAATATTCAGTGTTAGTGGAGATATGATAACAGATAAACGAAATAAATTAGCTGAAAAAACAGTTTGAATGGCAATGTGTTTAAAATCGTGGTGAGAAGCACTTGAAAGTTAAATCCATATAAATAACTTTAAATAACATTAAATGTATTACATAGTGTAGTTAAAAGCATATATTATATAAATTTGTAAGTCAATTTGCTTAATTTTAAATTTTAGCAGTTTTTTGTTTTATTTTAACTTGGTTTAGGTCTGTTAGATTCGGATCCGAATCTATTAGATTCGGATCCGGATCTAGCTTTGAATCTGAATTGAATTTTCAGTTCGGATCCGGATTTATAAAAAATATCCGCCCGATCTGGTCCGTGCAGAATACTACCGTATAAGTGCGAAATAACGCCCAGGGGTGTAATTTCGAATTTCGGCCTAAATTAAGCTTAATTCGGGCCAAAACTCGAAATAACACCCCTGGGCGTTATGGTATAAATGATATTATTGCAACGTTAAAAAGCATCATGAAGGTAGTAATAATGAAATGAAACAACAGCACCAAAGAAAATGAAAATGTCACCAATATACGTTGACACCAACAAACGATGGATAGCTAGAGCGAAAAAAAAATGCACCAGCATACAAAACTCCAAAGCGATTTAGAAGACACCACAAGGAAGGAAAGCTAAAAAAAAAACTAGATTAGTAATTGATAAAAATATATATATATATACTGTATATATGCATATATATATATATAAGTGGTGAAAGCCAAACCACCAACGATACTACTAACGATACTGAGAATCACAGCGAAATCATGATCACTAACGCAATGACCATACGGTGAAATCACGACTACCGATGCAACAACCATCAATGATACTAACTGAAATCGTCAGCGAAATCACAACCAACAACAAACTGAAACGACAGCACCAAAGAAAATGAAAAAAGTCACCAATATACGTCGAAACCAACTAGCGATAGAAGGAAAGCTAAAAAAAAAAAAAAAAAAACTAGATTAGTGCTTAATAAAAATATAGGGAAATATTATTTTCACCCAGGTTAAAGTCACCCGATATATAAGTTTTATTATACTTTATAATATAAAATCATATATATCGATATATCGGGTGACTTTAACCCGTGTGAAAATAGATTTCCCAAAAATATATATATAATGCGGCGAAGGCCAAACCACCAACAGTACTACTAACGATACTGAGAACCATGATGAAATCATAACCACCTACGCAACAGCCAACAATGACACTGGAAATCCATAGTGAAATCACAACCAACAACGACACTGAGCCATGACAAAATCACAACCACCTAGCAGCACTGACGAATTTCTATTGAGCTTCAATAACTCCTGTGACGGCACTAGCGGCGACACTTAATCATTGTTACTGATCATGAAATCAGATTAAAGGGTTAATTAAGGTTAGAGATTAGTTTTAGAGTGGAGTTGATATTAAACACAGGTAGAACTGTAAATCTTTTTTAAATGTATTATATTAAAAAACCTTTATAATAAATAAAAGGTTATTCTTAAAGTTTTTCAACAGTAACTGCAATTAAAAAAACCATAGTAATATTATTGAAAAACTTTTGTACTTATCATTAAATCAAAATATGTAAATTTTTAAAAAACGAATGGAAAAAATTTAGACTACTAATAAAAAACCTCTAAAAAACCTCTAAAAAACTTCTGAAAAGTTATTTATATAAAGTTTTTAAACTTTACTTGATCTATATTCTATCATCTTTTTTTTCATAAGGTTTACGAATAAATGCCTAAGTGTTTGTGTTCAAAGTGCCGACTAATAAACGGCAAACAATTATCGTGGAGAACTTGGCGGCAACATCAAAGGAATAATTACCAACATATAACTTCCGTCTCAATAAATTCTTTATCTCAACCTACTTTAACTAATTTATTAAGTCAAGAACTTGAAACTTTTGATAGACCAAGTGACGAAAATGAGACAAGTTATAACTTTGATGACGAAAATAGGATAAATCATGACTTTGACGACGAAAATGAGATAAATTATGACTCTAATAATGAAAATGGGATAAATTATGACCTTGATGACGAAAATGGGATAAATTATGATTTTGATAACAGTACAAATATAGCAGAGTTGTCTTCATATACAGAAAACTCTGTATCATTTCAAGGGCGTGGCAAAGTACAAATTAAGTTCTATTATTTTGCTTTGAAATGAGTGCCGCAAAGGAAAAACTTGCAAATCCTATAAGATATGTTTTCCCTTTGTGGCACTCAAACATTTAAAATTTTTATCTAATTAATATTAATAAAATAGCTGACACCAAACAAGATTTCATTTTATAAACCAAAAAATTTACCGATAATGCGGTTAGATTGTTTGCCAGACGATTTTGACCAAAGCGATCAGGATAGTACTTCTTGTCAAAGCGATGTTGATCAAAGTGAGCAATATAGTAATCCTAATCAAAGTGACAAAAATGATAATTCTGATCAAGACGAATATGAAGAAATCGATATCAATGAGGAGACTGATGATGAAGATTATGAAAAAATTACACCATTTTCATCATCATTAAACGTTGATTTGAAGATATCAGATATCTTTCTAGCACCATCGTATAATCCAGTACGGCTCTCATATAATCCGCCACTTTTAAAAGAAAATTATGTAATACAATGGGTTATTCTATGGTTATTTTTATTTCAACAAGCATTCACCATCACCAAAACTGGAATTATGACTTTAATCATTTTTTTTAGTCACGTATTAACTTTTATCGATGAATTTCAGTTTCAAAAATTTCCAAAAAGTCAATATTTCGTTGAAAAAATTATCGCACATCCCAACACAATTCTTAAATATATAGTGTGTTCATATTGTCATTCTATTTATTTACCTACTGAATTGCATTTAAAAACGTCGGAGCACACAAAATGTCTTGTGTGTCAAAAAGTTTTAACAAAGGTCATTAGAGGATCAGGTGGAAAACTTAAATATAAAGTTAAGTTATTTTATCTCAATACTTTATAATAATTAAAAAAAAAAGTTAACATAATATTTACTTTTAACTTAGCCTAAAACGATTTACCCTTATCAATCTATTACCGCAAGAATTGCGTCAATATTAGCAGATAAATCGAATGAAAGACTAATGGATTCTCCATTTAAGCGACAAATTGAGAAGGGCGTATTAGGTGACATCTATGACGGAAAAGTTTGGCAAGAATTTTTAGACGAACAAGGACAGCCATTTTTCGTAGGGGATAAAGCTGAGGTTCGAATTGGGCTAGCTCTTAATTTTGACTGGTATACACCATATAGCCGAGTTAAAAGAAGCTGCGCACCAATATATATGACGATTTTCAATTTTCCAAGATATATTAGATATAGAAGTGAAAATCTTATTCTTGCTTGAATTATACCTGGTCCAAAAGAACCAGATACAAGTCAATTGCAAAATTATCTCCAGCCTATAGTCAATGAATTAAAGCAACTTTGGGTTGGTCAATTATTTCAAACTTCTTTATATCCGATTGGGCGTATATTTCGTTGTGCATTAATTCAAATTGCATGTGATATACCGGCTGCGCGTAAGGTATAATGATGATTATATTTGAACTTGCTTTTTTTTGTATATTAATTACAAGTATACAACTTGTAAATAATTAATAAAAAACAAGATCAATTCTTGTTAATTAATATAACATTAATAGGTTACAGGACTAGCCCCGCATTCTTCAAAGCATGCATGCAGCAAATGTACTAGGGTTTTTCCGTGTTTTTCAGGATCTTCTAAAATTGATTATTCCAATTATATTCAAGAAGATCCACCATTGACTAATGCTGAACATCGACGAATAGCGCTACAATATAAAATTAGTGATTCAACAGCACGAAAAAAAATATTTCAACAATATGGAATCCGATGGACCTGTCTCTTAGAATTGCCATATATCGATATACCCAGATTTACTACAATTGATCCAATGCACAACATATTTTTAGGTACAAGTAAACGTATAATGCAACGTGCGTGGATGAATGATAATTTTCCAAAAATTGGTATTAAACAATTGTATGAAATTCAAAGCCTAATTGATGCAACACCTTTACCAGTCGATATGGGTCGTATAAACTTTAAAATTACATCAGGATTCAATGCACTTACTGCTGACCAATGGAAAACGTGGGTTCTAATTTATTCGACATATGTTTTGCACCAATTTCTTGATGAAGCTGATCGGCAATGTTGGCAAGCATTTGTTACTGCTGTATCAATATGGAGTCAAAGAATTATAACCGAGGCGGAAATTGAGGCTGGTCATATAACTATGATGGCATTTTTACAATATTCTGAACAAATTTATGGTAAACGTTTTTGTACTCCTAATATGCACTTACATAAACATTTACGAGAATGTATGCTTGATTATGGGCCATGGTATTCATTCTGGTGTTTCACTTACGAACGTTACAATGGGTAAGTTTTATTTTTTTTTAAAATTTTTATTTATTATTATTTATTTATTTATTTATTTATTTAAACAATTATATTATTTATTTCAATTTATTTGCTTTAGAGAACTTGGTTTATTTTCTAACTCAAATCGTAATATGGAATTGGAAGTGCTTGAAAATTTTAACCATCAAGTTTATATCCAACAAATTAAGGCAAAAGCTTATCATTACCTGCCCCAAGATTTTTTATCGTCTTTAGATTTAATCGCTCAAATGAATATTGAGAAAACTGGAACTTTAGGACATTATAATTTTACAGTTCAAGAGGCATTGGATTTTCGTGCGATGTCTGGTGGATTAATTAATCGTATTGTGACTGGCTCAGAACAATTTCCTGGTCATTTTATTGGCCCTTTCCATGAAATTACCTTATCAACTAAAATAATTGAATTTCTCGTTCATTATTATTCAAACATTTATCCGAATTATAGCTTTCATAACGAAAATCAAACACCAAAATCAAACTATTCAATTCTTGTTTCTTCAACGGCACGTCGAGCAACAGCTCTCAAACTTGGAGATGAGATATACAGTTCATTCTATTCACGCTCTGATTTAAATTCCAATATATTTGCGCGGTGGCAATTAGATGATGGTAAAAGAATTAATTGGCCAGGAGTAATTAAGTTTTTTTTTGAACATCGGATCTCTTTACCGAGTTCAACAACCCCGACTAGCCATTATCTTGCTATCATTGATTGGTACAAAAGAGATTTACAAAAACAAAGCTATTTCTATGTCAAATCACGAGATAGCATATCAAAAAACATATTATCTACAAACGCTGATGGAAGTTATCATGCTGAGTTATGGGAAGATCGATTTGTTGAACGAGGGTTTGAAACTATATTACCGATTCAAAGAATAATTGGTCGATTTGTTAAAAGTAATGGAATTAAATTATCTGGAAATAAAAAAAAATTTGTCGTCATCATACCATTAAATCGAAAATTTTCAGTATAATCGTATGTATTTATTTTTTGTAGTGCATAAACTTCAATACTGATTAAATATTTGATATTAGGTTATTGCGTCAGCTTCAAATATAGTATATATTTTATATATTTTTATTTTAAATTATTTTATTTTTTAATCAGTGTTAACGAGATCTTATTTATGACAAACAAAGCGAATTTAAATACTCTTTCAGCAAGCATTACTAGCTTAACTCAAACTGTAAATGAAATAAAATCTCTTTTAACTTCATCCGATGTTAAAGGCCAACTTGAAACAACCAAAAATTCTGTTGATTCTTTGAAGCGTCGACTTGATATTTATGAACAAAATCAGAGTGAATTTGTAACCTCCATACAACGTATTAATAATGAACATGGAATTAAAATTCAACGTATTGAGGATACACTAATCACTACAACAACTATATTGGAAAATTTGTCAACATCAACTTTAGCACTTCAAACTACCATGAATAGTCTATTACCCTCTATGCAAAATCATAACAGTATTAACATTTCAAATGCAACAATTAATTCTCCACACGCTATTACTACAGCAAATCCTATACTCACTGCGAAACTTCATGACAAAATGCGTTATTTCAATGGATTTGATGATTTCGAACCTCCAATATTTAATAATAATTACATATATAACTTCGAATTTGGTCCTAAAAATCGAAAAAACAAAAGAATTACACAAAATTACGTTGATCTTTTTATCAAAGAATTTGACGTTCAGTTTGAAGAAACGCGTATGTATTTTAAGAATTACTAAAAAAACTTTTATTAATCTTTAATATCTTTAAATTATTTTGTAGAAACCAATGAAACATGGAATGAGGCCACGATTATTGAAATTGCTGAAGCCTATTTCAAAACTTTAAAAAAAGAACGAAATACCACTCCAGCTGCGAAAATTCTAAATGATCAACGATCACGACGTCGTAGGCGACGTGAGACGGTAAATACTACATGTAATTTGCATCAATTGTATGATTATTATTTATTAATGTTTATTAAACAAGTTTTTTTTTTTTATTTAGAAATCATCTAATCGTTTAGCTGCGTTAAATAAAATTCCGGAAGATCAACTATTATACTCTAAAAGTGAAGTCGAAAAGTTACTTTCCTTTGAAGCAATGTCTCCAGAAGTGTCTGATGATGAGGAAATGGTTAGCTCATCGAATGAACAAGATAATGTGTCTGAATTATCCAGAAAAAAATTATTGATACCAGTTTTTCCTTGGATGAGCATTGAGGTAACACTATAATATCTAATTCACTATATAATAATAAAATATAATAACTATACTAATACTTTATTTAGGGAAATCGTATTCGCAATCTTGTAGATAATGTAGTCAAACGAACTCGAGTAGAAAAGCTAAATTCTGGAGGTCGACATTCTTATATTGCACCTATACCACGCGAAATTGTTAAAATGGACGATCCACGATGGATTAAGATGCGATCATTAATTCCCGCAAGACCAGAAGATCTTCCGATCTGGGCATGGAATTCAGATGAATACTTTGACGAAATTTATGATGAATGAATAATACTATCGTTATTTGAGGTTTCATTGAAGATTTCAGATGTTATTTGTTTGATTGCATTAAAGTTCTATACTGTATGTAATATTGATAGATTTAAAAGTATTGTATGTGTTATATTTGATAAAATATTAATATAACATTGAGAAAAAAGTTAGAATAATTGTATGTATTATGAATGTTATCTGAAAGTAATTTGTTAAATTGCACCAGAAGTAATCATAAAAAAAACTATTGGAAAACTAATATTGGATTTACATTTGGAATACTACAATAAAAGTTGCATATTACACCACAAGTTTGACATGTGAAAACTTTTGTAATTACCTAAATGAACTCAATGAAAAACTTTATAAAACTAATGAAAAAGGGGATGTCTAATAAAGGTTTTCTAACACAATACCTTTAAAAAATATTTACAGTTCTACCTGTGAAACAAGTATAGTAGATTTTAGAGTGTTAAATAGAAAAGATAAAAAAAAAAATAGATTTAGCCAATAAGATTATCGCGGACATTGTTCAATGTCCAAACATTTGATTGGTCAATCTACGGACAATATCTGCCGGACATTATTATCTTTGGACATGGACGTGGACGTCCGGTCTGGTCCAGTCCATGTCCGCGTCCGTGTCCGATGACAATACTGGTGTATACTATTTCGGAGTAACTTAGAAGTATAAGCCACTCCATATCAGCATGATTTAGACATTACTCCACTTCAGCTTATTAAGATATACCTAAAAGAAGTAAATCACTCCAGAGTAATACTACTAATATAAAATAGTCTATACTCTAGAGCTACTATTTATATCAACAATAAAGTGGTTTATACACTGTAGTAACTATTATATAAATAACTAAAATCCTATACTATAAATAAAATAAAAAAATAAACTACCACTTATAAAAAAAAAGATTAAATATATAATATTACGATATTCTTTCTTCTGTATATTATAAAAATTTTACAAAAAATAGTGAATGATAGCGAAACTTATAATATCAGAATTGAAAAGAATAAGTATGAGGCATTTAATTATGTAAAAGGAATTTTAAATCATGATAAGCACCCAAATAAATTTATATATATATGTATATTCTAATATTAGCCAAGTGTAATATGTACTTTTTTTTAAAAACAATGGGTTAGATGTAAGGTTCTGCAAGTGTCAGGTACTAGCACTTGCAGAACTCTAGTCAGGTAGTTAGCATTCAAAAAAAAAAACTCAGTTTGTTTAAAAGTATATGCTTAGTTACATTACCTCTAATACAGATTACTATAATATCTCATTAATGTTAAAATTATTGTATAAATAGACACTCAAAACTTTTTTATATGATCAATTTACAGTTTTTTTACGCTTCTTTTTTTCTCATAGCTTCCTTTTTTTTATGTCTTCTTTTTTTATAATCATCATGAGTTTATTATGAATAAAGTAAAAATCAACCTTTTTTTACATATACGTATATAAGAATTAAACTTTTTTATGAATAAATAAGAACAATCCTTTTTTATTTAATTATGAATACTTTTTTTTTTAATTTATGAACTTATGATATAACCTTTCTTTTGTTTTAAGTTTTTTTCTCTGCAAAAAAAAATATATAATATCATTGCTTTTAAATTGTAAGCACTGATTTTTTAATTTGCTATCACTATACAGTATACAAAACCATTGTGAAGCACCTTCTGACAGTAGTCAAATTAACAAATATGGAAGTTTGACTTGTATTTAAAAAAAAAAATTTCCCTTGCTCAATTTACTATTAGGTAAAACCCCTTTTTGACAGTTGTCAAATTAACAAATATAGAATTTTGACTTGACCTGTAAATGAAAAAAAAATTTATATTTCTTTTAAATATTATAAATATTTCATACACCTAGTCTAGAATTCAAATATTCAAACACTATGTCTGATGATACCTTGAATATTACAGAAAATAACAGAAATACAAACCTTGCTACAGAGCCTATTGAAGAGAATCTTAGCTTTATTGCTGATAATATAGATATCAATTATAGCAAGGATTTAGATGATAGTAAAAATGAACATCTTACAAATAGTGAAGATGCAAATTCTACTATCAGTTTGAATAATAATGCTGATCATAATATTTCTAAATAAACTGAACAACGTACTTCTACTGTATAAGAGTTTTTTTCTGAAAAAAAAAATAATAAGAATGAAGTAACTGTGATAATATATAGTATTTGCAAGCAAAGATGGAAACCAGGAAATATAACAGGGACATTAGCGATCCATCTAAATAACAAGCATTATAAAAATATTTCTTTGAAGCATCAAACTCTTTTATGATTCAGTGCTAAACTATATACATCAAAAGACGCAAAGCAGACAAATGAAATAACTAAAAAGATTATTAATTTAATCACATGCTGCCAGTTACTCTTTGCTATCGTAGATAATAAATACTTCAAATAAATGATTGGTGTTCTTGATCTATGCTACAGCGTTCTCTGCTAACAAGTATTATATAATAAAATTTTAAGCTAATTTGAAGCTACACGTGAAAAAATTATAGAATTGCTTCAAAACATTAACTCTAAGGTCTTGATTACATATAACATATAGACCTTTAACTCTAACTAAGCATATCTTGGAGTAATATTATACTATATTGATAATAAGTAGGAGATACGCAATTTTCTTATAGACTTAATTCATTATCCAGACCATCATTATAGAACAAATACTAAAAATCTTCTTTTAATATTATTTAATGAGTTTAAAATTACACAAAAGATCTGTGAACTTATTACTGACAACAATGTCAGTATGATCATTACAGAGTGTGAACTATAAACAGCTCTTTCTTTAGTAGAAAATAGAAAATTTATGCATCATAGATTTGCAGCTTATATTTTGAATATTGTAGTAAAACATGATATGCAACTTAAGACGGCGATTATTGAGAAAGTTAGAGATTTTGTAAGAAAAATACGCTATTCTTAATTATTATATGACATATTACGAAATATTTGTATTATACAAGAAGTTGAATATCTGAAACCAGAACTTGATGTTAATACCCGCTAAAACAGTACGTTCCTTATGTTACAAAAGTTTAGTAGAATGAGAAAAATATTAGAATCACTAGTCGAATATAAGAAATTCAACCACTGAATGAAATGGCTGAATCGATCTGAATTCGATCGTTAAATATTTGGCTGATATTATACTGAATGATAAAGTAAATTGACAGTCGAATGCTAATAAAAAATCGGCAACCAAATTCAAGTCAAAAATTTCAATCAACAACCGATTGACATAATAAAATCAATCTGTAATTGATGATCAAATACTTATAAAATTCGAAATAAATTCGGTATGAATTCGATGGCTGAATTCAGATCGATTCAGCCATTTCATTTAGTAGTCGATTAATTATAATAAATCAACTTATAATCAACAACTGAATATTTATAAAATTCAGAATAA
>CAJVPS010002525.1:0-12112 GCA_910591765.1 Ambispora leptoticha | reverse complement strand
TATTATTAAACTAATAATAATTAGTTTTATTTATTTTTTATTTTAATATATAATAAATTTATAATTTAAGAAATAATATAAATTTTTTATATAAAATATATATTTCTTTAATATATTATAAATTATTAATTTTAGTATTTAATATTAAATATTACTTATATTTTTAGTAATTTTTAAATTTAATATTATTAATATTATATTATAAATAAAAAATTATAATAATATAATTTTTTAATTTAAAAAATTAATTTTTAAATTAGTATTATTTAATAAAAATAATCAGTTTTCTGATACTAAATATTATAAATATTAGTAATTTATATTATTATAAGAAATATAAAAAATACAATAAATTATAGCAAAATTTAATCTTTTTTTCTAATATTTTTTATTTTTATATTAAAATAAAAATAAGAATTTATAATTTTACAAGTTGCTTTAAATTTTTTACTGAAAATATATGAAAAGTATAGATTTTTTTCTTTATTTTGATATAAAAATAAAAAATCTTCATTAATAAAATTAAAAACTTTCACATATTGAAAAAATTCTGAATTTTACTATATTTTTTTTGAATTTCTGATTATATATGATAGAGATGTGTATTCGTATTTATATTTTTATTATTTATTAAAAAATTAATTAAAAAATTAATTAAAAATTTATAAATTTAAATTTTAATTAGAATTATTGGATAGACACATTATTTTCTTTAATTAGATGCAAAATGATTTTAATTTAATTGCTATATTTTGAATACTTGTTATTATTGAACAATAATTTTCTTTTCTCAAATGTTTCCACTATATAAAATTTGCAATGAGTGTTCGCTGAGAATACAAATTTCAGAAATATCGTCGGAGTTATATCAGTATATCGAAGTTTGACTATATACATATACTGATATGGAATGATTTTATAATTTCATTGCTATAAGTTCATTAGAAATTTGTTTTCGTTTTACAATCTTTCCTAAATACGCCATTGTTAAATTTTTATACTTACATTTCAAAGCAAAAGCAAGAGTCTGTTACATGCTAAACAACGCTATCAATTTTTTTAATTAAAACCATATTTCGATGTCAAACTTCCAATTCACCAGTTTTCTCCAAAAGGATGAACAAAACAATATCCGCAAAAAGGAACTCAGAAATATACATGTAATACTTTATTAATTTTACTAGAGCTTTTAAGTACGATCAATTTTATAAACATTTTTAAGATAAACAATAAATAGTTATATATATATATATATATATATATTTATACAGTGTTCAATGGTGATTTACCAGTATAGATGAGACCGTCATAGACAAAACCAGCTACCAATCCACCAACTATAGGAGCAACAAGTGGGATCCAGAAATACAACTTTGCCGCAGAAAAAACTTCAACACCGTAACCAGCGACGAAAGTAAACAATCGAGGGCCAAAATCTCTTGCTGGATTTAAACTAAAACCAGTTTCCCAGCCACCCGCCAATGCAATAGTGGTAAGAGCAAGACCAATAGTGAATGGCGCAGCAAATTTGGAAGTTGGAGTATTTCGTTCGTCAGTCACTGCAAGGATGACAAGGAGTAGGAAGAAGGTGCCGAGTGCTTCGGAAAAGAATGCACCGGGTGTTGTGAGGAAACCGACTGGATAGGTTGCGAAAATACCGGCTGTGGCATTTTGACCAGTCACGTGTCGATGTCCACCATCGAATTTCGAGATAGCCACGTTGTAATTTGCAAATACAATGGCTGCGGCTACAAAAGCACCTATAGTTTGGGCGACGATATAACCAGGTACTTTTAACCAACTGAAACGACGGAACACAGCAAGTGTTATCGTGACGGCAGGATTTAAGTGACCACCCTACAAATAATTATTCAATACATTAGAGTACACTCCGCGAGTTGTCATTTTTCGATCACTTGATTGTAATTTCTAAATGTAATTATAATTCGGGCCAGTATTATGGTAATGTTGAATTATACTGTCAGCCCGAATTATCATAGAGCGAAGTCAAATGACACGATTTTTGACTACATATGTATATATATATCATATTTGACATACCGAAATGTTACCAGATACAGTGATAGCAAGTGCCAAACCAAAACCAAAAGATAAAGCAATAGTCAGCCAATTGCCTTTTGGACTATCACTAAGAAATTCACTGAGGACTGCTTGGGCAATACCACCGAGACCGAAGCCAACCAAAGTGAAAGTACCCAAAAATTCAGCAAAATATTCACGGAATTGATATTTGATTTTTCTCCAACCATGGAGATTATCATGATCATGTACTACTTCTATTTGTTCGGGAACAGCCGTCGACTTTCCAACACTAGCATTATCATCGGTAGCACCATAGCTGGAGGAACCGCTCCCTTTAATTGGTCCACGTTCGTCTGCCATTTTTTAAAATAATGATCGTTAGATTAGTTTAAATACGTTAACCAAGTTTCGAAGAGCAAACTT
Source organism: Ambispora leptoticha (assembly GCA_910591765.1). Lineage (NCBI taxonomy): Eukaryota > Fungi > Glomeromycota > Glomeromycetes > Archaeosporales > Ambisporaceae > Ambispora > Ambispora leptoticha. The sequence continues at coordinate 9,646 of CAJVPS010002525.1, read as the reverse complement.
TGAGAAAAAAAAAGAAGCGAAAAATGAAATGTCATCTACATTATATATATATAGAAAAAAGAGGTATGGAAAGAAAATAAGGTTATCGTCTGTGCAGCAAAACTCAAAACACAAATTACAACGCCAATTCGTCATTTCATTGCACAAACAAATAAACTTATCTAATAAAAGTTCATTTGAAACGATCCATATGATAATGTGCGTTGGTTATCAGGAGAGAATAGCACCATCGTATTGATTAATTAAATTTATTCCCAGACTGTCCAGCAATAAGTCAATTTTTAGAAACAAAAAAACTTGTATCGGTACTCGGTTGTTATAGATTATCGATCTACAACAGCCCGCATCTCCGTTTTCCAGCGTGAGAATTATGAAATCATAATTTTGTCAATAGAGTTACGCAAGTACAAATATTGTCTCACCAAAGCTTTAAACATAAAAAATAACATGTAAATATTGTCTCACCAAAACTTTAAACATAAAAAATAACATGCACATTTTCTTAACCAAACCAAATTTATCTTTTTTTTATCAACCAACCCCCGTATTCACTAACCCACAAGTTATTAAACCTGTATCAAAAATGATAAATTAAAAAAGCTTATTCGATGATAATCTTTGTACTCGTAGAGTTTGGATTATTGTAAGTAGACGTTGCACATTTTTATCACTATGTCTACTTCTACACCGACTCTTTGATCAATAACTTTATAGTTGTTGCTTATCAGCTGGAGTTTAATGAATTTTTTGAATTGAATTAAATTTCCTTACCGGGTGGGCATACATTTAAAATTTTAATGGTTAAAAAATAATAAATTATTTACTGTACATTAAAATTAGCAAAATTTTTTATTCCATTAATCCTTTGCCAATTTGCCTTCGCCAATTTTTTTAACCAAAGTTGCCCAACGATGTCTCACGAAATCGGCATTTCTACCATTTCCCATCCTATCAGCTAAAGCCTTCCACCTGCTTTTTTCTGCTTCACCTGCTAATTCTGCCATTCCTTCCATAATCATTTTATCTTCTTCAGGTGTTGATGCTCCTTTTCTTGTAGAAACGGATTTACCTCCATTTTTTAAGGAACGCCTTTGCTTGATAGATGCTTCTTCCTTTTTATCCTTACCATTTTCATCTTTTTCTGGGAATAAAGTATCGATTTTTTCTTCGTCTTCATCAGATTGAACAATGGTGGCGGAAAGCTTTTCTTTTTTTGTGATATCTTTCTTTGCTCGTTTCTTAATTGGGAGTTCTTCCGTCTCGGAGCCAGTCGCATCGATTGTTTTCTTGGGCCGTTTTCTAGATGTTTTAAATATAGTTGTGGTATTTTTTGTTTGAGTAGACTTGACTTCTTTCTTGCGCATAGGTGGCTGTTATTTATGATTGTGAAACTATAATGAATTTCAGAGTTATTTTATATGCGCACAAAAATATAAAAATAAGAAAATACCGCTTCATCGAAATTTTCCCCATCACATTCAGTTTCGTCCTTTGTGGGAACTTCTTCAAAGGATTCTTCTTTTCTCTGATTGTCGTTTTTTGTATGAGTATTGTTCGTCGTCGTCATCTTTAAAACCTAGGTGCACGAAGTTGCAAGTGCGGTCAAAATTTTATATGTGTTAGAACACAAGAAATCAAAATCAATCAATCAAATTATTTCTCAATCAACTTAAAAATAAAATAAATCTTAGTGAATGCCGGCATGATAGAATAGTAGATGTCTTGGTAATGATAATAATTCTTTGCTTTTAAAAGACAAAATCTTTAACACGTTAAAAGGAACACATACTCTGGTGGTTCTTAAACAATCGTATAGATGTACAATTTGGCATATATTTATAATCTTACGATGATTCAATAAATTCACTTATATTTAAGTTTGTTGCTTTCACAAGATGGATCCGGTATGCTAAAAAATTTTTACAATCGTATTTGCTCCCACAAATTCGCGAATCACTTCGACACCGTAAAGGTTGGCAACTATCAAACAGCCCATGCTGATATACAATTAACCCATAGGACCCGGCCCTTTCGTGCAACAGTGCTCTGGTCTTAAACTCTGACATCCTGAACTGAGTATTCTAGACTTATAACGCATGCTTCGAAATTATTTATGGATAAAATCATAGATCCTCAGTTATAATCCCAATATTGTGGCGAATAAAGTTCACGAAAAATTTTCAAATTTAACTTAAAACAAATTAGTTTGGAAATCTAGCATACGTTGACGTTCATCGATTCTGTGAGGCTTTGTTAAACGTATTCAATGTTCCTTTTAATTGGGATAAATTGAAAGAAATACGATGAAGGATGGTGAGGATTTAAGAATCATGTTAAGCTTATGGAACTTTTGTATCCGAAAACACATTCTTTACATCCTTAGGATTCAAGACAAAAGACGGACGAAATATTTCAAAATTTGCAACGAAAAATTACGCAAGAATGTTAAATTGACTCGTATTACGTTTGAAGAGTAGTGACGAACCACATGTCGGTCTAGAAGCAAAAATGTTACGTCTCGGCAAACAAAGTGATCTTTCACGAGGGTTCATTTCTCTCTGCCAATTATAGAATGTTGGATTATTGTTGTGCAAGGAAGTTTATTGCAATAATTATGGTTATCGACAGACGTTTCATTTATATCACAAACCTTTGTGTGAAAAGAGATAAACACTATTTTAAATAAGGAAAGTCGACCTCCTCATTGATTCATCTATTTGCAATCAAGTTTTTGCAATTAGCAAACTTCGAAGCATCTGTATTGAAGGAATCTACCATTTACACCGCAACTACCGCTTCCTTGTATGCTCGATTGATTTTTACGAACAGACTAATGAGCTTTTAGATATTACGCAGGGTGGTCTTCGCTTTGATTTTGGGTACTTGCCTGCATTTTGCCAAGTTATATCCTTTAATTTCCCTAATCAATCATAACTGTAATCCGAATTCGGAAAAGCAGTTATAGAATAAAAGAGGAGAAGCGATTATATTGGCAGCAACTTAAGTGGCCTATATCGTTTTATTCTGTTGTATTCTTTATATGGTATAAAGTGCAAATGCGCAGAAGATAGCATTCATTTTCTGAATTGCTTGGTGGCAGTAATACAGCTAAACATACTTTGTAATGCTCATTATCTTTTTTAATTAATAGAATTATATATTGTTATGTTGCTCTCTAAAGATGTCAGATCTCAAGAAAGTATGGTGTAACACAATGGTGAAGTGCTGTAACTGAATAATTTACAAAGAAGAGGGGATCTCTATTTGGTCTAAAGGTCTCCTGTGGTGGTATTATGAAAACTACGCTTCAAAAGGATAATAGGGTCTTGAGTAAGGTGTCTCAAAGGGATACGGGTAGTTTCTGCTCACACCAACACTAATCCGAGAAGAGTTAGACTTATTGACACGGCCGACAATTTAAACAACCAGAGGAATTAGACACAAAGTAAATTTCACACAGCACTAAGCCAATCAGATGATGCAAGAAGTGGGTTCAACAGTTGGACTTATTCAATGCCAACAAACAAGAATAGTAACATTTATTTAGAGTGAAGTTCTTCCACTAGCAATTTATGTTAGGCACAAAAGAAATAAAAGCCACTTGTACGCAAGATTTTGGCTGAGTGACAACAAGAAGATTATTTTGCAAAACAAAAGAATGGGTTGCAAATTATTATCTTTATTTGTAGTTGTTCCTGCCTTTTGTTGAAGGGCCAAGAACTCGCCCTTTTATACATATTAGTGTCCTATAGAAATTACTTAACGACATTTATCTATGATAATTGAGAAGAGAACATAATGCTAATAGAGACAAATAAAGCGTGAGACAGTAAAAACTCAGTCAGATGTGAATTATGATCTTCAAGATCTTATTATGGAGCATCTAGTATCGTAAAAAAATGAATTATTGAATCATTTTAACAATTGTGTTTTACATGATATTGTCACACGAGACAGACTATTGATTATTGATTTCCACGGAAGCTATTATTGTTAACTATCGATTGTTACAATTAGCAAAGATAGCGATAGTAATAATATACTGTATCAAATATCGTTCATTCCAAATTTAGTCAGGATCTTTATGCTAAGTAAATTACGGAATTTATGATTACTTCAGTAACAATATTATGGAATTCGAAATAATTAACACACGCATACATAGCATTCTTTAATTCAAATACATTATAAAAATCAATCGTCAATCGAAAGACTCCTTTTGCGGATATTAGAAGCGTGTTAATGTAATAGACCAAAGAAAATATAATTCTGATATTTTGAAAATATTAATTTGTATCTATAAAATTAATGTTGTACGAATTAATATTACATAACATTCCAACAACAATAGGTAGATTGCGCTTCCAGATACAAGGCTTCATTTCCACTCACATCAAAAAAAGATAATAACCAGAATAATCATTATCATACCAAAGCTTCTGCAATGTGATGGAGCTCGTGAATTTATGGGCGAGGCAAAAGCATAATATTACAATTCAAATGATTGGACTTGCATTTCAACCGCTCTATACAAAATTCAGTATGCTGTTAAATCATTATCCGCTAATCCTATATTAATAAGAGCATGGGTTAGGTATTTGCCGGAAGTTATCAACTACCTGAATAATTACCCCACCCGTCTCATCTGAGATCCAGATTCTTCGAAATGGGGACTAGTTCCTGAAAAAAGCTATCAGACTGGCACGAGTAGGGTCTAGACCATCCACAAAATACAAGCGTCCTGTTGGGAAGAATGAAGAGACATTAAAGAAAGGTGACTTGATAGATTTGTACCCAGGTTAAAGACGTGAAAACATATAATGGAAATTTCAGCGTTCCTAAATGGCCTTTCACATTATTGATAATTTGGCGAACTAATTCAAGAAAAACAAATGAGGTTGTAATCTTATGCTTGAAAATAAGCTTTATCGAATGTTTAATGGGGAAAAATGGAGGAACTAGATATATTTTAAATGGTGACCTTGCACTGATCGGCCACCACTTTAAGAAGTCGAAATATTTATATCTCTATCAAATTATAGCAAATTCTCCAGAGCCATACCGTGAAGATATTTCATTTGGTCTATAATATTCCAAGGCTAGATTCATTTTCTCCGGAAAAAGGTACGGTAGTTATATTCGAAGATTTATGTGCTGATCCGAAGAAAGTGCAGGAGAAGATTGTTCCATATTTCACATTCCAATATCAGCTCGATATAGATATAATAAGAGTTACTTCGACTGCCCGAAGCTAATAACGAAAAAATCTCACACATGTTTGCTTATTTAACGGATCATATACTTCGGATGAACTAAGCAGAATTGTATGCTAAGGGGCGTAATATTTTTTCTGATCCATAGTCTTACGTTTCCGGCTTAAATCGGTACAAATATGATTTAATTCGGTCAGACTAATTAATGGGATAGGAACCAGGCGTCATTACTGTGGTGGTGTAACTGAGCTTCTGTATTTTTACTTCATTCATAATACCGATCACATAATAAAATTTACATTATGATCATTCCGAAGAATTACCGCGTTAATACAACCGCGATAAATCTGTTAGAAATATTAACTCGATCAACAGGAAAAAAATCATGTGCGCGTCCCGCTTCGGAACACTGATCACTGTCGAAAAATTATTGTAATTTCACACCATACAAGCATACACGAATTAAGAATACAAGCCTAATATAGGAGAGCCAATAAATACATGACTAAAACCTAGATCGCAATATTAGGGGAAGGAAATACATGAATTGTCCCTTTGTTCAAGCAATCCAATCATTCTACAAAGAATACATATTTGATTGGATCGAGGTGCAAGCTGATTGTATTTATGATGTGAAGTTGTATCTGAAAGATGACATACAGTAGCTCACAAAAAAACGCAACATGGAAAAAACGGCGAGATACGAATATCTCGCTGTAGGGAAAACTAAAAGGTGAGTATAGTGATTCGTCAATATTTCTAGCATTGATGATATCAAAATTGATCTTTTAATTGACAATTATTTAGTGTTGCACTAATTAGATAGGCATATCGGCGGACTTCTGGCTAAGGTAAGTAACAAGCTGCTAAATTTTTTACGTACTACATACTTCAATATTCTATATAACCTAGTTTCTATTACCTCACTAATCATAGGAGGACTTTCATATGATTGGTTAATGTAAATCAATTGCCCGGTATTGCCTGATAACTAATTTATACATTTTAAAGTACTTTTTGAGAACATAATTTTTCACTAATAAAAAATCGTCATAAAAACTATTCCGAGCTTTAAATAAACGTCAATATTCATTGTGCAAAAGAATCTAAAAAGAATCTAAAATCTGAAATACTTTACTTAGAAGACAAAATGTCATGCGTAATTACTATATGTGAGAGAAAGTCAACCTCTATCTATTGGAAAAAAGTAACTGAGTATGTTATTGCTAAAGGACAAGCTAGCAGCAGTTTGCCAGATTATGTTCATTTAGGTGATACATTATGCTTGAACTGTTATAGTGGAATCATAACAAAAAGTTCAGCTAAATTTCGACAACATGTCGAAACTAGTAAAAGACAACTTGAAACTGATGAGACCAATGAAACTGAGACTAATTACTATATAGAACAATCTGAAACTGATGAAATTAATGAAACTGAGAGTACTAACTATTTGTCCTTTTCCAAAGCAATAGAGATGATAATAAATATTTTGTATGTTCATGAAAATAAAGAAAAAAAACTGACATTATACTTATTTGATAAATTCTGAACAGTTATGAAAGGAGAAGATGAAAGGTTAAGATTTTTTAATGAGTTATATTTTTCATCTGACACATTATCAAAAAATAAAATTCATAATGTGAATGAAAAAGCAGCTCCTATTTATATGCTACTTTCTTGAAATAAGTTTGTTAATAATGCTAAGAGAGATTTGATAATATATTTAGATTTAACTGATATTTCTAATACTTTTATAGATATACTTGCAGAGATATAATCTTATCTTAGATAAATCTTGATTATTTCATGCCAATCTTATTATAGATTGAAGAAATAATATTATTATCTTTATCTATAAATCAAAGACAATAAAAGTACAAGTTAATAATAAAGTAAAATCAGATTCAAGCTATAATTTAATTTATATTTCAAGATAGTAAATTCAACTCTCTTATAAGATTATAAAGATTCTTCTTGTTTATCTTCTATATTTATAATCTTAGTCTTTAATTTTAAATAATAATTCTTAATGAAGTAATCTGATTTATCACAATTATAATAAGCATCTTTAGACTTATTATTCTTCTGATTATTATTATTCTTTTTATTATTATAATAGCTCTCTGTCTGATCTAGTTCCATAGATATAGAACCATTATTTTGATAATTTCTATACTAATTCTGCAAGTAATGATTATTATTTTGTCTGTTTGATATTCTCAAGAGTTTTTCTTATCTATATATAATTATATCAAAGTGAATAACTAATTTTTAAGTATCTTCTAAAGTTTCTAAAACTTGATAACTAGTTTCTATTTTTGTAATGAGTTTAAGATCTTCTATAAAATATATGACTTGATCTAAATCACCTATATTAGTTATTTGATCAATTATATTTCTGAATTTAATATTATAATCTTATATTGAATCAATTTGATGAAAAAGATATAGTTATCTATGAAGATATTATTGATAATATGATAATTAAAATATTTTTCTAAGTACTATAACAAAATTATTCTAATTATTAAAAGAAATTACATGATTATTAGCTTTATATTTATTAAGATATTAATATAATACTGTATTAATAAAGAAGATAATGATATATTATACTTGTATCTTTTCATCTGTAATTCTTTAAATCAGAAATACAGTTTTAGTCTGTATTATCCAGACAAGTATATTTTTATTTGATTCTTCTAAATAAGTAGATAATTTAACTAAAAGACAAGATAAAGACTTAGAATCAGAGAGATCATCTCTTATTATCTTGATTAATTTAGTTATACTTGTCATAAATTATGTAAATTATTCTGAGTTTATTTTGATAAAAATATTATTTTACTAAAACTAAAAAGATGTATGCAAAATATATAATATGTAGTATATAAATATAAGATATTAGAAGATAGTATTTGTAATAACTATATTTACTACTATCAAGTTGTAAGATTATTTTATTAATGGTTGTAAACAAGATAAAATATAATATAAATAGGTTTAATTTTATAACTTATGATTATTTTTAATATTCAGATCTAAACTAAAAGAGATCTAAAATGAGTTAATTCAATCAAAATTATTATAGTTATTTTCTAAAATATTTAATAATCTTATGAATTTTTTTATTTTTTTAAAAGAATTTATCATATTCAAATAGTCAAAGTTATTTTTAATTTTTTTTATTTAAAATTATAATAGTTATATTAATAACTATTTTGTTTTTATCTTTAAAATCTTTAAAATTATATTTCTATTATAATCATATCTCTTAAAAAATTCATTTAAATATTAAAACTAATTATTTTCTTTCCTTTTATATTTTTTTATTTTACAAGTATGACATTACCTGTTATCAATGTGAACACTTTAATATATGCAAAGATTTGGTCAGTATCAACTGTTAGCAGAATAATTACTTCTAAAATTATTATAATTATAATGAGTTATCAGTCTTAAATTCAATTTTGTATAAAAACTATGATGTTGAAAGAAAGAAGAAAACACAATAGAGACAACAAAATTAACTGTACAGAATCTATTAAAATCTTTTTCCAGACTTAGAGAAACAGTTTCTTATATTATTTACAGAATTACCTAGCATACATATAGTAAAAATACATCCAGAAAGATGAAAATATTATTCAATGAAATTTCAAAATTAACTTTATATTTTGTTCAATATCTCAAGCCAAACATAACCAAATCTCACCAAAATTTAATATATATACTTGAAAACTTTATCTATTTATTATAAAAATTTTGAGGTTAATCAATAAGATAGTTATCAAGAATGATTCTGTCAAAGTTCACAAACTAAAAATAGCTGATCAATTTAAAAAGATCTATATTAACATTTCACTCCAGAAAGTCTCCAAGCATTTCAAAAATCATTCAAACAATAACTAGAAGACTCTAAAAAAGTTATTTTCAATATTAAAACAATTATTTATAACATTTTCATATAAAATATGATAGTAGTAACTTGTCAAAACTTGTTTAACTATATAAAAGATTATTTTTGAGAATTGTAAGATTCAGAAGAGTAAGCTCACAAAAATAACACTATTATTTAATGGTTATATATTGTTTATAATAGTAATAATGCATACAAAGCACAAGAAATTCATGGAACAGTTACTTTAAAAAAGAATTTTCTTATAAATACTTTTTCTTATAGTAGAAATAGATTATGAAGTCTTTTTTTAAAAAGAATAATTATCAAAGAATAATGCTTAATTTTTGCAGGAGCAAAAATCTTCTGAAGAAGAACCAAATGTTACCATAGTAATATAAATTTCTTTAATTTAATAATCTTTCTTTAGTTATATAAAATTCTCTTTTTTTTTGCTTTATAATTTATCATATGATTTAAATTATTTTTATTTAATTATCTCATTATTATTATTTATATTTATTCTCTAAAA
>CAJVPS010002524.1:0-12114 GCA_910591765.1 Ambispora leptoticha | reverse complement strand
AAATGTGATAATAAATATAGTAATAAATGATATAGAAAATAAAGATAATTATAAAATGAATAAAATTATAATAAAATATAATATTTCATAACTAGGGAAAGATTAAGGAATTAAGGAATTTTATGTCACTACGGTAATAATATATCTAGATAATAACTTGGTTTATAGCAAAACAAAGAAAAAATAAATTCAATATCTTCAGATAGTCTTAGAAATATTTTGCAAGTATAAGTTATTATATGTCAAGTAAAAGAAATATGATATTATATAATAATATGTAAAATATTTAGAATATTTTATATTAGTAGATAGTATCTCAATAGATTAAAAAAAGATTATTATTATTAGAGATTGGCTAGTATTAATAAATATATTAAAACTTCACTCATTTTTAGGATTAACAAGTTATTATAGAAAATTTGTAAAAGAATTTTTAGTAACTGTCTTATTACTTATAGTATTTCTTCATAAAGATAAAGATTATAAATAATTTATAATAATATAACAAGTATTTAATACTTTAAAATAATATCTCATATTAATATCAGTCTTATTATTATCTGATTTTAAATTATTATTCATAATAACTACAAATACTTCAGATTTTACTATAAGAGCTGTATTAAGTCAAAATCAAGATAAGAGTAACTAATTAATTATATTTAAATCAAGAAAACTTTCACTTACAGAACAGAATTATCTAATTTCTAAGAAAGAATTATTTGCAATAGTACATGTTATTAGATTTTGAAAATTATATCTTGAAGAATACAAGTTCATAGTAATTACAGATTATACCTTCTTGAAATATATTAAAATACAATATAATCTTTTCAAGAGATAGTTAAAAATATTACAAGCCAGTAACTTTGAAGTTAAATATAACCTGATAAAAATAATATAATAGCAGATATATTTTCTTATCAATTACATCTGATAAATATCTTAGTTATTATTACTAATCTTATTGATAAAAAAAACTTGATAAAGAAATATTAAGAAGATAAATATTTTGTAAAAATATATAAAGTTTTGAAGAACTTTAATATTATAATATTCAAGTAACAAATCAAAGTAAAGAACTTTAAGTTAAAAGAAAAATTATTATATTTAAAGAATATAAATTATCTAGTATTTTAGATGATAAAATATTGAAAACAAAAATCTTATATAAATTTCATGATATATTAATAGCAGAATATATTGGAATTGACAAGTTCTATACAGTAGTTTCTTAATAATTCTATTAGCCAAAGATAAGAAAAGCATTTATAAATATATTATCAATTATAAATTATATTAATATAATAAGTTTAGTAATCAATAACTCTCAGAATTACTTTAATCACTTGTCATTCCAAAATATAAATAAAAATATATCATCATGAATTTTATAGTTCAATTACTAATTACAAAATCTAAATATAATGTAATAATTATATTTATAGATAAATTATCAAAAAAAATACATTTTATACAAATAATTATAATAGTAATAATATCTGATATTATAAAGATTTTCTTTGAAAATATTTTTAAACTATATAATTTACTTATAATCATAATATTAAACAGAAATACTAAATTTATAAGTTATTTTTGAAAGTCATTTTTTAAGTAACTAGATATTAAACTCATTATATTTATAGACTTTTACTCACAAACAGATGATTAAATAGAAAGATTAAATAGAATCTTAAAGAAAATATTAAGAATATATATTACCTATTAATAAAATAGATAAGATGAAAACTTAGTAGTTGCAGAATTCATTTACAATAATAATAAAAATATTTTAACAGGCTATATATTTTTTAAATTAGATTATGAACAAGCATCTTATATATTAATTAATATCTTATTTTTATAAAATAATATTATAGTCTTATAAGATTTCATGAAGTATTAGAATATTATAATAAAAACTGCCAAAGATTTACTATTAAAAGCATATGAGAGATAAAGTAAATATATAAATCAAAATAAAAGATTTAAAGAATTTAATATTGAAAATAAAGTTCTTCTTTCTACTTACAAGATAAAAGTTTTAATAGATAAATAAAAGATAATTAAGAAACTTATATTAAAGTTCATAGATCCCTTTGAAATCATCACAAAAATATCTTTTATTGCTTATAAATTATAACTATCATATAATATGAAATTACATCTGATATTTCATATTTTATTATTAAAAAAATATAATTCAGATAATAAATTTAACAGATATCAACCATCACTAGTAATTATTATATTAGATAATGAAGAATAATATGAGGTAAAAATATTCTTGATAAAAGAATTTATTATCACAAATCTCTATATTTTATTAAATAGCTTGGTTATTCTTTCTATAATATAACTTAAAAAAAAGTTATGAAAAAAATTAATATCTTTGAAAAATTATGTACTTGAATATAATAAAGATATTATATTTTAAGTAGAAGAATATATAATAATTTTGATTGAATTATCTTTCTTTTAATTTAGATCTTTATTTTGCATTATTTGTATTATAGATTAGCTTTATATTATATTTTTTAAGAAAATCAATTTTATATTGGATATATAGATAATCATTATAAATTTAATATATTAAATTTAATATATTAATATTCAGATAATTGTTATATATATCTATATTATTAAACTAAATAATTAATATTTTTAATTAGATATTTTTTTAATAATTCTTTATTTTTTTACTTATTTATTTTTAATTATTATTTATATTATTATTTATAATTATTTATTATATTATTAATTATTAGATTATGATTGGTTATTCTCTGAAGATGCAAATTAAGTTAATTAATTCTGTTTAATCCATATGTATTTTAATTATAGATTATTATTAATTTATTTGTATTTCATATTTATTTCTTTCTTATAAATATAACCTGTCTATTCTGTACTTTTAACTTCAAATCTTAATACTTTTAAATAATAAAAATAATTATAGATTATAAAATTAAAACTATTCATATTATGTTTTATCTTATTTATAATCATTAATAAAATAATCTTACAATATAAACTTATTTTTGATCAAATAGTAATATTTTCAATCAATAATTCAAGTTATAAAGAAAAATAGTTCCAAAAAATATTACTTCTTGTAATGAAATTTATATTATATTCTCAAAGTTAATAATAATAAACAGACTTATACTCATGATATTAATATAAATCTGAAATTATATCTATCTGTTTTATGTATATAATAGTAAAAAAATAAGATTATTAATATGCAGATAAAAAATAATTTAATTAAAATCATAATATAAATTCAAATAATATTTCTAGATGATATAAATTTATTATTAAAAATATTAGAATATTATTTCAGAAAATAGTCAAATGATTGAGAAACTTAAAGACTTTATCAGATTTATTAGAAATTAAATACTTTGTATTTGTTATTTATATTAATCAAATATTACTTCTAAATTAATATTAATTTTAACTGATATAGATATATACATTAATTATTATATTTAATTATAATGAAAGTTAATTTATTGAGATTTTACAAGTATTAATAAATAAAAATTATATTAAAATACTTTGTTTTATATAGATAATTGAATTATATGATTCATATTATTTATGATCAAATTAATTCAAATCTAAATTTACTTAGTTCTTCAATTTGAATGAATGTGTAATACTAGAATATATAATAATAGAATTTAATAAATATCAAAGATGCTATATCTAAGAGTTTATTTATACATTCAAAATGAAGTAAATAAAGGAAAACATCAGCCTGTATTTATTATTAATTCTAAGATTTCTTCTTTAATTCTTTAAAGATGATGGATATTTCAAAGATCATAATAAATTTCTTATTATAAATGGGAAAAGATTCATATTTAATAGTATTTTAAATTAATATTAACAAATCATCTGACTGTTATAATATGAATTATAAAAAAGATAAACTCTAGTCAGAATTCAATTGGTCTTTTCTAATTCAAAAAATCATTATTTTTTTCAAGCTAGTAAATTTTTAGAATAATCATTATAAAAATTATTTTTGAAACATTTTATAATTGTATTTGCAAGAAATTTATCTATGAAGTTATTGATATATGTGATATCTATAAAGAGTACATGATAACTTTATTATAAAAATATCTTCTTATAATGATAATAAATAATAACTTCCCAATTTGAACTTGATTGTAACTTTCTATTAGAAATTATAAAAGACTTGATAATGGAAGAAAATGAGTGAAAGCAATATTTAATCTTATTACAAGATATTGAAAAGATATCAATTTACTAACATATTAATATATTTTTATAAAACATGATGATAAAAAAATTTGAGTTATGATATTCTTTGTCAAACTGTGAGTCAAATCATTTGCAAGAATTTTCAACCTTGCATTACTAAGGTACAAATCTAATATGTAAGCAGTGATGAGTGATCATAACCATTTGCGAGAAGTTTCCTCTTTATATTACAGTATGCAGAATGATAAGTAAGCAGTGATATATTAATTTAATGATGAGGAGGTGGTGATATAAGCAAATGCATATATAAATCTGATATATATAAGTGTAATAGAAGGATTTTTAATTTTTTGAAACTTCAGTAATCTGAATATTATTTTTACAGATGCGGATTTATGGAAAGAATTGAAAATGTTAGTAAATGAGGATTTGATCAGGTATGAATTTTTCAGCAAAATAGTCTGTACATGTATCTCGAAATACATTTATTGCCTAACAAAAAATACTCCTTGTAAAATTTTATATGTATGCTTGTTAATAGATCGGAATCACTTTTTTGCACGTGAAAGGGAAAATATTTATAATGATAATGATAAACTCAAAAATACATTTTTTTAATCCGTTTAAAACATTCATTTAGTTTATTATCATTGGCTTGAAAAACTCATGATCATTCAATCGACTTCTTCAATCCGACCTTAAAAATTTCTATATTTGGCAAAAGGTTCAAATAACAACTATTTCACGCATTTTTTCATGTTTTTATGAAGGAATAGATACAAATAATTAATTGGAATCTGACATGATGCTTTTTGAAATAGTAGAAACTAGAAAAAATTATTTGATAGTTTCTAATATTTTGCTGCTTGTTTTTTTAGCCCAAGTTGATGGCTCGGAGTGATTGAAGCTATTTTGAAAAACTTGGTATTAGAAACAATGAATTTCTTCATGATCTCAATACTTAGTCAATGTTTTATCTATTCCATTAACTAGTTTGCTTTATAAATTATCCCTAAACCATGTTTTATGAGATATTCAATGCTTAAAAAAGAAAATATTCAAACATTCTTTATTCGAGTAATCTTTCATTACAACCTAAATAATATTATTATTTGTATATTCAAAATAATAGTTACTCCATAGTTTAATATGTAGTTGGTGGCTTTCTATTAGATGAAGTTCTTCTGCTCATAAGAATTAAAGCTTTGGCGCCAGATTACGGTCGGCACATAATCGGCGAGCAACATCATTATACTTTTGCGAAAATTTA
Organism: Ambispora leptoticha; assembly: GCA_910591765.1. NCBI lineage: Eukaryota > Fungi > Glomeromycota > Glomeromycetes > Archaeosporales > Ambisporaceae > Ambispora > Ambispora leptoticha. The sequence continues at coordinate 6,602 of CAJVPS010002524.1, read as the reverse complement.
ATGACGAACATCCTATTTTCGGTCCAGGTTGGCTTTGTAGAATCAATCATTAGCAGCTTATTTTTGGATTTGTAAACCTATGGGATATGGGAAAGTCGCACTTCATCAACTAATGAGAGATGATTGATGGAAATGCAGTAATAATATTAAATCATGTTGCAATGCCTCAAGCAACCGAGAGATTATTTCAATCTGCTTTGTTGTCCTTTGGTTTATATTGTTATTATACAGAGGGTTATCAAAAGTTTCCGAACAAATTTTTATGCAATATAAAACACATAATTTTTAAGACTTGGCCAAAAAAACTTTATTAAAACTTTATTTTAAGCTTATCAAAACCTACATTTCATATTATTAAACTAGTATTTAATTGGGCCACCTTCCGCCGCAATCACCGTGCTGGCATACTATCGACTAAATTTTCGATCATACATTTCGGAATTGCTTTCCATGCATTCAGTTTCGGCATGCCTTTTTTAATGTATCATAAACTATTGTTTTGCCATGATTATACGAATTACATTTTTACGAAGATAAAATATAGTACCTCGTTGTTCCGCAGTTAATTCGTTATTTTTTCTCACTGTTGCGGTTGTAACCACAATTTGTAAAAAAAATGAAGTTAGAAAGAAAAATTGAATTAGAAATGTTTTTTAAGACAAAATAAACAAAAACACATATTAATATAATAAACATTACCTTTTTTGTATAGCAATTGCATTCCAAAAATCGCGTTCGGAAACTTTTGATAACCCTCTGTAGTTGCATAAGAATCTTTTAATTCCACAATTTCCGCGTAGTTTATGATACCTACCTAAATTTCATCGATCTTAACGAATCAAAATGTTAACCTCTTTCGCATAATTAAATATTCATTTAACATTTATTTTATTTTCACATGATTTAGCATTTGCTAAACATCGTCTGCTGTTAGTACCCGTCCAGCCAAGCTCACAATATTAAAATAAAATTCTATAAATAGAAAAATCTAGCACAGTTAGAAAACATGCTCAAATAAACTAATAAAATAACTTTATAAGCTCATCTTTACTTGTAATTGTTTTTCCTTCTATTATTTTCAAATCTTTCTGTGCTAATATTGAAAGAAACTCGAGTTTTTTCTATTGATTTATTGATAGAAATTAGTCCATTCTGTTATTATTTAGTTTGAAGAAACTAAGTCCAACCTGTCATTTCGAATACTCTAGTTTTTGCTAAACTGAAACCATTTGAAGTATGGCCGCGTCAATAAGTCCATCTTTTTGTTGTTGGTCATCAGAAACCTCCACGAAATCTATCTTTATTATTTCAATTTCTGTTGTTAAAGGCTGATTTGGGAAATCTTTAGAACATTAAAGAAATCCTTAATAGTAAATAATTCAGTCTACACCTAATGTTCATTCTTTTAAAAGAAAAGAGTATACAATACGCTAGACTAAGAAAGAGATGAGCTGTTCGACTAAAACCATACCTCAAAGGTAAACAGTCCCTAAAACGCATACCCGGGATCCAGCAATGCTAATAATAACATTTGGACAACAATACCATCCTCAGAATCTTCTCATGCTATTAAACATTCACAGTGTTAGGATTAGTTAACTATAAAATAAAATTTAGCCTGAAATAAAGGATTAGCTGAATAATTTCATAAAATTAAAATGAAATGTAAAATAAAATTTTGATTTCTTACGTCCTAAAATAAAGAAAAGAATAATGAATTAAATTAATATAAAATAAATGAAAATGAAAATGCAAAATAAAATCGCGATTTCTTACTAACTAAATAAAAGATAGAATAATTGATAAGTTAAATAAATAAATTAATATTAAATAAAATTAAAATAAAAACATAAAGCAATATCTTTATTTCTCGCGCACTAAATAAAAGATAAAATAATGGATTCGTTAAATAAATTAATTACAAAAAAAATTAAAATGAAAATGCAAAATTAAATCGTTGATTTCTTACCAACTAAATAAAGGATAGAATTATGGTTAATTAAATAAATTAATATCAAATAAAATTAATGTAAAAAATAAAATCGTGATTTCTGTATGTCCTAAATAAAGAAAAAATAAAATCGTGATTTCTGTATGTCCTAAATAAAGAAAAAATAAAATCGTGATTTCTGTATGTCCTAAATAAAGAAAAAATAATAATGGATCTGTTGAATAATTAATAACAAATAAAATAAAAATAAAAATGTAGTTGATTTCTTATCAACTAAATAAAGTATGAAATTATGAATTAGTTAAATTAATTAATGTCAATTAAAATTAAAATGAAAATGTAAAATCAATTTATTGATTTCTTACCAACCAAATAAAGGTTAGAATAATGCATTAGTTAAATAAATTAATATCAAATAAAATTAAAATAAAAATTATAAATAAAATCATTGATTTTTACGTGCGATAAAATAGGATTATTAAAATATCTGAATAATCTAAAAATTAAGCTAATTAATTATTGAACATTAAATGAAAAAATTAATCTTAATTATACTTTTTATTGTCTTTTTTCACTTTTATAGATCAATTTAGCCTCCATTTAATAATTCTTATTGCATAATTAGTGTTGTCGTAGCAATGAAAAACCCGTGATCCATGGAAACCCCGTGATTCAATGTGTCTGACGATTAGAATAACTGTTTCATTTAGAAAATACATACCTTGTGGTATTTAACATTGTTGTTGCTTCTCCTAACCACCCGAATTCTCCCTAAAAATTCCTTATCGACGTCTCAAGAACGTGAACATAGCAACAAATCACGAACAAACTTACTGTTATGCTGTCATTGATCCAAAGAAATTCTCTAGAAGTTCTTATAACGTTCATACTTTAGTGTTTATTACTAATCCACTTATAGTAATTGATATTTGATAACAATTTTTAATTCGTAATAATAATGAAGTCACGCCCCTTTTGTAAACTCATCCATACTTTGCACGTGAAGACTCGTAATCTAGACCTATAAATAGCAAGTAGTTAGAACAAGAACAAAAATATAAAAAGAATAACTTTCGCAAAGAGGAGTCACAAGTCTTGTATGGTTTGAAATAAAATTAATTATTTTTAAATCTTATCTAACATAGCTTCAGATTTTATCGCTTTTGCGCCTTAACAAAATCGATAGCTTTAATTCTCTTGTGCTTAACAATTGAAGACTTTGCTGCTTTGGCCATACAATGTTGAAGAATCAAGTTCGATTCTAGGTTCGTTTATACTCTTTGAGTAATAATCATTCTTTTGTTTGACCTTTAACGTGGAGATAACTTTTATTCTTTGTTTTAGAATAAACCTATTATTGTGGTTTGAACCAGTTGATATATGAATTTTAATCGTAAATTAATATAGTTATTTGATCATTTGAAATTTAAGTTATATTTTGTTAGTGATTGAACTTTACTTTGCGCTCTTGAACTAAAGTTAACAATTCATGCTTTACAATATCCGTGTAGTTTAGCGCGGGAGAACTTTAGAACCTTAGTGATATCCCACTCTACGTAATGTAGCTCTCATTTCTTGTTACATTTGCAATTCCTTAGTCCAACTAATTTCTGAGTTGTGCATATAAGCTAAAATATTATTGTAATTAGAAAAACTACGTTCTACATTACAACTAGAAACTGGTAACCAAATATAATCCAACGCTATATTAGATAACAATGGAAATTGACTTGCATTATCTCGCCAAAATTTCTCTAAATCCAAATCTCCAAGTAATTCACTTTTATCCCATTCACAATAAATTGCCCATTCTTGTAATAAATTTTCACTAAGCAAAGTTTTAAGTTCCGTTAAATGTCTTTCAAAAAGATGAGGCAGGTAGGTTTGTCGAAGTGTTAATGCTTGTGGAATGGCACCTCCATCACAGCAATATTTTTATAAAAAAAGGACGTAAATGATTGACTTTTTCTAAAGGAATATCAGCAGTTGTCATTACTTGGATGAGATCTTCAATAATTGTGAATTTGTGGAGTTATTTTCCTATATCATGTCATTGTAAAGTGTTTGAAAAGAAAAAAAGTGATACGCGTTTTTGATAAAAAATTGTACGCGTTTGTTAAAATAGGGGAATTTGTAATTTTTGCTACACAAAATTACGATTTCTGCAGAAAATCATCGTCCCTAGCACAAACCCAATTTTTTTTATAGATTTTTCATGTACATATTTTCTCGCGTCACCACAAAAATTTACTGTATGTATCGGAAGACTTTTTCATAAAGCGAGCTTGGTTAATTAAATGAATACATGGATATAAGTGACAACCCTTTTGAAGGTTGGCCATGATTACATGTTCTATCGTTTTCTACTTCTTTCTTTTGGCAGTTTCTTGATTTTCTTCATCTGATTTCTGCATTTCTTAGTCATAATTTTCTTCAAAATGCACAGAGATCGTTACCCATACATTTTTTCTACCCTTCAAAGGAATCAATGAACAAAACTGGATAGAAATTTTTGTATTATATTATATTAGTTTCTGTTATGAATTCGTGAGGAGCATAGATTTATTCTCAAACGTGTACTACAGTGTTTTATGGAAGAACTGTTATATTTGTATTTACAGTATAAGTAGCTAACATGTATCAAGCTTATAATTATTTCTTGCAGAGCATATCTTTCAGCAACTTGGCGAGTTGATTTTGTTAGACTTCTAGTTATTTCTGCCTTACGAGGCGAAGACTTGTCAATTCAATATATTCAGAAATTATTGCCAGCCAAATTTTTAACTTAAATGCATCGCTTACCAATTCTGATGGAAATGAACTGAAAAAAAGATATTTATTGATTTATAAGCTTTAGCTTTATCAATGATGCATTTAATAAAACATTTGCTTTTTGAAAAATACATAATTTTGAAAGAAGAAACGCAAAACAGACATTCGAAAAGTAAGCGTATAATTGTAAGTTTGATTAATCTGCACAAAAGGTCAATCGATTATGAAGAAAATGTGCTTTCCAGCGTAACCAATGTACATGTACTTAGTTGAAAAAAAGATCTATTATTAATCTTCGTAGTACGCCAAAACCATTACAAGCGCATTTATGAATAGAAATTCAGAACCTGAATGTTTAAACTTTGACCAGTGAAGCTTGATTTTGAAGGTTTATTTTATCGAGAATCACTATATAGATACAAGATTATCTAAAGCCGAGAATCGGAAAAAAAGTACGGTAGAACCAGTTGTTTGACATTTCTGTTTTACATTGATATGTTATTACATGTATATTTTTCTTAAACGCTTGCAAGAAGAATATCAATAGATAAATTATCAAGAGATAAATTGTCGTTCAATGCACATGTATAAGTCATTCAAATCTGCATTGAACTCTTCTTTATACAAAAATGAGTAATGCACGACATGAATATCGATGAATAATGAATGCATTATACATGTATACGTTTTGAAAATTAAAGTAAATTAATGAAACACTTCAAAAATAAGCAAATCGGTAATTTGGTTAGTATCATTTTGATGAATAATTTTAAATTGTCACAGACCCAACACTAAAGGCCAATCTAACATAATAAGTGAGATTATTATGCAGTGTTCGTTGAAAAAGTTAATTTTCCCGAGGATGATAACGACAGATTCCCGCCTCTTTAAACATAATATACAATGGGGCATCACCCACCTAATAGAAAACTTTCTAGGTTGAATGAATCAGACCCCGGGTGTGGTTTACATGCGGCGACGTTACAAATTTCAGTTTATTTTTTTTAAGGCGTTGTATGCATGTACAGTACATGCACCGGTACATTTAATTCTCACTACATGTATATGCACATGAACATACATGTAACTGGATAACGACAACGATTAACGTTAACGTTTGTTTTACTACCGCTACCCATTCACCCAATCCCATTTTATTCCACTGAACCAAAAATGGAATCAAATGCACATCGTTGTATCGAATGTACTGTTTGTCAAGAGAATAGATACTGCGATGAGTGTTTAGTTCACAATACTCATGATTGTAGTGAATGTACTGATTGTCAAAAGAATAGATACTGCTGCTGTGACTGTTTCGAATATCACAAACGAATTTATTACGGTGAATTTTATAGCGGAGATAAAGATATCGACAATCTAATAAAAGAATGCAACAAAATTAAATATAGATATTTAAACATATTCGAATGGATTCCTTTTGAAAGATTTACTAACCTTGAATGTCTTGCAGAAAAAGGTTTTGGGTCAATTTATAAAGCAACCTGGTTGGATGGACCATTTTACTATTGGGATCATGAAGAATATAAATTCACACGAGGAGGAGAAAGAAAAGTTGTGTTGAAATCATTACACAATTCAAAGCAAATTACTCAAGAGTTTATACACAAGGTAAAAAATGAACATTTTCTAAAGTGAAAGTTGCTTTTTTTTTTTAGCATCGAATCTTTCAAAAATAGATTCAGACTGCTCTTAAATGCTTCAATAATATCATCCATCTACCTCCTTACTGTTTAAAATATTACGGAATAACAAAAAACACAGTCACAAACGAATGCTCATTATATGCAAAAGATGGTGATCTCCGTAAATTTATTAATTCCAGCTACAAAAAATTAACTTGGGATCAAAAATTATATCA
>CAJVPS010002523.1:0-12114 GCA_910591765.1 Ambispora leptoticha | reverse complement strand
ATCATATTGTGATATGAAGCGACCAATAATAAAATTAACTAATATTCTACTAAAAGTTCATATCACAACAATATAAATATCATTATTTATTGGTCTGTGAAGTGCATGTGATCAGGAACCGAGCATAGAATCAACCAGATTTTTGATCTCCGAGTTTTAAACCGTCGCGTTCTCTCGTATCTTTGAAAAAATATGGAGAGGGAAGATAAAGAAAAAAAGTCTTTTAAAGAACAAATTCAAAAATACCATAAATCAAAAAGAGCACGTTCAAAATCACCCTCTCCAATTTCAGAACCTTTACGTTCTCGTTCAAGTTCACCTCTCAATCGACATCGAAAGAGAAATGGTCATAGTAGTTCAAATTCAAAGACAGCGCATGAAAGTGAGCATCAACGACACAAGGAACGTGATAAAGAACGCGACGATCGCAAACATAAATTAAAAAAGAAGAAAGAAGGTAAACGGGGGAGAACGCGTATACGCTCGTATTCGGCCTCCTCTTCGTCTTCTCATGATTCTTTAGAAAGACATCATCACTCTAAGAAGAGACGGAAGCGCTCGCCTTCTATTTCCTCCAGTTGCTCTTCCTCTGCCAGTGACACAGATTCTTGTTCGGAACACCGTAAACATCATTCTAAACGAAAGAAACATAAGGGCCATAAGTCTAATAAAAAGCATCATCATCATCATCATCATCATAGCCATAAAAAAAAAGGGAAAGATGATGATAAAATTAAAGACAAAGATGAGATGATAAGCGAATGGCAACAGAAACTCGGGGAATGGAAAGAAAAATTGAAAAACCAAGAGGAATTAAGAATAGCATCTAGACTGCGTCCTGCAAATGAATCTAACAATAACAATGATGATAGTACCAAGACGATCACCGCATTTACTACTACTGCTGCTACTACTACTAATAGAAGACCACCAATGAGACCGCAAACACAAAAAGAATATGAAGCTGAGCAGTCAGTGATACGTGAAGTGGTAGATCCAGTGGATGGACGTATTAGGTATGATATAAAAACAATCGAGAAATTTCTTTTCATTTGTCGACTTTTTTTTTATGTTTGCTCCTTTGGATATTTTAGATTAATTAAGGGTTCAGGGGAAGTAATTGAACGTATTGTATCCAGGGATGAACATAAAAGAATCAATAAACAGGCTACAATGGGTGATGCTTTACGATATCATATCAAGTGGACAAAAAACAATTTAAACGTTTGAATTAAATCACATTAGAATCAAAATTTTCTTTTTAATTGGATAAAATAATACATGTTTTTTTAACACTTCAATAACAAGATATTGAAATTATCGCTCTTTAGTTACTATCATCAAATGTTTTTAAAGTCTTCTCTGTAATCCGTCATCTATTAATCTCAATCCTTATCTAAATCATTAAAATTATCACGTAGTGTTTTAAGAGGCTGAAGATCCCAATCCCTATAATTGGAGTCTTCGTTATTCAATTTATTTCGAGGATTATCATAGTTGTTTCTGCTGCTACTGTTGCCATAATTGTTGTTAATTTTGTCATTCGCAAGTTTCCCACTTTTTTGTGCATATTTTTCTCCTTGAACACCACCATAGAAATCTCTCCTATTGCTATGGTTATTTCTATTATGACTATTAAAATTATTTCTAGAGTCATTATCGTTACGAGCTTTATATCTACCACCATCGTCAAAATCATAATCATTACGATTGGGTGAAAAATAGTCCAGCGTATCCTCATCGTCGTTTTCATCATCATATTCATCTCTTTTATCTCTGTCTGGATCATCCTTGTACCCGACGCGTTCAATATATTCCAAGTAATTTGGTCCTCCTCTTTTATCCTTGAGGTTGAAATTATATAGACGAGGTAGTGCGATAGCCGCGTGCACCGCATCTTTTAATTCCTCCCATTCAGCTTCATGAGTGTCAAGCCGACCAAAAAAGAGATAATCATGACCTTCATTGAATATTATTATTTTTATTACTCTTGTTATAAAATTTGAAATCCATCTTATACCGCTTCTTGATTGTTCAGACTACTTTAATGATTTCACTTACGTTCTCTTCCCACAAGTGGAAGAACATATCGAAGTGCCTCACGTATACGTCTTCGAATACGTAGACGCACTGTGGGTTTCTTATCCATGAGTTTGTTATTAGTCAACACCTGCCATCGAAACGTTTTCACTGGTTCCATCGATTCTTTTTCTTATAAATAAACAAGTGTCGCGAGACTTTTTTTTTATAAATTGAAACCAAAAATAAATATAATTATCACTATACAAACTCACTATAATGGACTTCGCTCGGCTCCCACCGTCGTACAATCAAGGTAAAAAATCTGTTTGACATAGATGTCAAAGGACATTTTCTCTTTAAGAACAATCGAATTGTGTATTCATCGATAATATGCATCTGATCCAGGCAACAATCGTATTTCAACATGTGTGAAATAGATACCAGAACAACAACTAAGTAATTTGTGTGCAATGATCAATTTCAAATATGAAATCTTTTTCATGACGGATTTCTAACACTAACCTCATCGGGAGGTACTAATGGAACTAAATCTCCTTTGTAACTTTTTCTTAGTATTGATTTCCCACCGCCAATTAATGGATGTATGACTACTGATCGTCCTTCAGGATCTTTTCCGGTAAGAAATTGTGCTGTTTGTTTTGGAGATCCACTTGGAAATTTTTCTTCGGGGCTGGGCAAGTTTAATGGCAACGAGTTGTATTTCTTGAGTTTAGGGGCAGTAGTTCGCCTACCGGATCTAGTCATCTTAGAGGGATCACCAGTTGAATAGGAGTAAAGACGGTGCTGCTGCTTTTCTAAATTAGAAGTTACATTGCGGGTGCGTGAGGTTGTTCGAACAAGTTCGCGAAATAACCGCGAAAATAAAATCGACATTTTTTTGCATTTAGTATAGCTTGGAATACCCGGGATCTGTTACGTTTAACCAGAAAATTTACAGATAATATTCAAGTTTGAAAGTGGTACACGTATTACGCAAAAAAACCTTTTTTGCTGTAAATTCGAATGGAATTACCATCGCTTTATAGCAATGGTTAACAATTGCTGGGAATGTGCGAAACTAAATGTTGAAATTTGTCCCTATGATCTACAAGAAGGACAGACTACAGGCAGTCAAAAACTTGACGATTTCATAAGAGATCATCAAGCCGAGTATGCCGGTCCAGGAGATTGTCGTTTACAATGGATTAATTATGATGAGTTTGATGATATTAAACAAATTGGGGAGGGCGGATTCGGTAAAGTTTATTCTGCAAATTGGACTAACGGTCGGCCATCTTATTCTATCATGCACGAACGATTGCCAACTAAGGTTGCATTAAAAGAATTACATCGTTCGGATGAGGAAGCTATTGAAAAACTTATTCAAGAGGTAAATTTAGAAATGATAACGATAGTACTTAAAACTAATTATTTAATTGCGATCGTTTATTTAGATGAAAAATCACATATTAATGTTCCGATGTTCTCGCCAAATACCTCCTACTTTCTTTGGTGTATCACGCAACCCAAATACATCAAGTTTTATTATGGTAACTTCCCTTGCTGAAGAAGGAGATTTCCGCTCATATCTTAGAAAGAATGCAGCTACTTTGACTTGGAAGAATAAGTTAGAAATGCTCAATGTAAGAATAATTATTATATGCGGATAAGTAATCCAGTCATTTTTGTGAGTGGAAGGATTGTATCTAGAAATCCAGGATCCAACCGCTAGCACCGCAGAAAGGGTGTGAAAAACCACTAGACGGAATGCCAATCTTTCTAGATGTTATCCGAATGTTTGAAGTCATTAAATAGTTCATATCATCAGTGTTGTTGACCGCCTGTGCTAAATATTTTGATTCCATAGTTGGTTATAAGTAAAATGACGCGTTAAGTATTCGCTCAAGCTCTTGCCATTTCAAAATGTTTGGTCAATTGAGAATTATCAGGAAACATCTAGAAAAACTGTAATTCTGACTAAAGGTTTTACCCGTGACATTTATAACAGAACGCTAACTTATTTATCTTATTCAATAAGAAAATAGGATATTATCTTTATAAGATTCATACAGCTGGTGGACAAATTTGCCATAAAGATTTTCATCCTGGCAATATTTTGGTGAATAAGGATGGAACAGTTGCATTATTGTCTGATTTTGGACAGAGCGGTTATGCTAATGATTCAACTGCTGTTGTTGGGGTTCTTCCGTACCTTCCACCAGAGGTAATCAAACAGCAACCATACACACCAAAGGCAGATATTTATGCTTTCGGAATAATACTCTGTGAAGTAGCGACCGGTTTGCCACCTTTTCCTGGCCGCGAACATGATAATAGTTTAGCGATAGATATTGTAAATGGACTTCGCCCAAAACTACCTCCAGGCTTGCCACAGGACTATATCGATTCTGTCAAGAAATGCCTTGATGCTGATCCTGACAAAAGACCTGAATTTGTACATGCCCTTAAGTATGGAACTATTGAAGAATTAGAAGAGTTTGAAAAGCTTCAAAAAGAACAAAAACAAGAAATTGAAGAAGTTTTTGATATTAGCTCTAACGTATATATAAGTAAAGTTCATGACTTCGATAGTATTGATTTAGATGGTGAGCGGTTTTTTTATTTTATTTTTCATTTTTCATTTTATAATATTAAAAATTATTTTAATTATTTTTCAGTCTCAACCCTATTAAATTTTGATATTTGATTTTAATTGTTATTATCATCAGAAAAAAATAAATTTATATATTTATAAATTAGTTTGATGTCTCCTTAAAAGTTTCGGTTAAGGTTAGCTACCTTGATATCAAACCTGTTGCTAAAAACATTGATCATAAATTGTATGTTATCAACCCCCGGTTGATAACGAGTACAGACTGTATATATTAAAATTTCTCCTAGAACATTATTCGTTGGAATCCAAATTTCAAAAGTCCCTACATCCAGCGTAAGGTTCCTAATCACATGCTAATAAACCAATAAGAATTCGCTAATCATATGTGAGCCGGCAATTATTAAAAGGTGATTTTTCATTAGGGTTATCGTTATAGTTAAAGCTTAGAATTCACGTAAAATTAGATTTTGATATTTGTCTCATTTTCTTGCACTCTTATTGGTCTGTCAAGTACATGTGATCAGGAAGGTCGAATGTGCGCACTCCTATTGGATGAATTACAAATTAGGAAATTTGAATAGATTTTATGTGGATCATGGTTTTCATCAACGTGTCTTTCTTCTCATTCACTATAATTTGCCATGGAAATCGAATCCTCCGAGTGAGTTTCTTTGAAGTAGGCTGCATTGTTATATCTTAAATGAAGCAAAACTATTGATTGCATTACTATTTAATTCTAGCATAATTAGGTTAATACTTCAATTTTTGAAGGAAAACAACCTTTCTAACACATATACAGCTCTACAGGTTCTTATCAAATGTGTTAACCATGTAAATTTCGAGATTTTCAATTAATTAGTTTCTTATTTTAGGAAGAATCTACTATAGCTCTAAATACTGTTGATTCAGTTGAATCATTTGTGGAAGAAATAACACAAGGACATTGGGATACAGTTTTGAGAACGGTGGCTAATCTAAAAATACCTCAACGTAAATTAATTGATCTCTATGAACAGGTTGAGGATCCAGTCACTTATAGCATTACTTTCATTTCCTACATGAATAAAATTAAGATTAAAAAGACCTTAGATTGTTTTGGAATTGATAGAGATGCGCGAGCTTGGCGCGGCTCGTACGTTATTGCGACAAACAGATCCGATGCAAATGCTACGAGATCATTTTTCTGAACGATACTTGCATCTTGAACATTTACTTTCGCGCACATGGTTTGATCCTAAAGAGGCAAGTTTGCTATTGGCATCATGATTAGTTTGATTTGAGATTTGATTATTGAATTTTTTTCTATATAAAATCAGGCATATCCACCTGGTATGACTAAGGAAAAACGGCGTCAAATTATAGCTCAAGGTTTCTATTTAGTTTCTTATTCAGTGGATAAATTATGCCCGTATTAATTAATAAATAAAGAATATAGCTCTCTCTAGTGAAGTGACTGTAGTGGCACCATCAAGATTGTTAGCTTTACTTGGACAAGCATTAAAGTGGCAACAGCATCAAGGCCTATTACCTCCAGACACAGCATTTGATCTTTTTCGAGGATCTGCCCCAACAACAAAAGCGGAAGATGATGCTGAACCAACGAAATGCTACGCTACAATCAAGGTATTAAACATGATTTTGTTGATATGATTTTTTGATAAACATTTTCCTAAATTTGGAATGTTTTATAGTTTCCCAAAAAACAACACGCGGAATCCGTTGCATTTTCTCCTGATGGTCAATATCTGGTTACTGGTAGTGTTGATGGATTTATTGAAATATGGAATTATTTGACAGGGAAACTACGAAAAGATTTCAAGTATCAAGTTGAGGTAATTGTATTAAATTCTCTATCCTTTGTCTTGTTAATTTATAAATTAATTGCTTTTTTTTTTTAGGATAATCCAATGTTAATGGAAGATCCCGTTCTTTGTCTGAGCTTTAGCAGGGATAGTGAGATGCTTGTTTCTGGAGCTCAGGATGGCACAATTAAGGTAATTTTGCGGATCAAATGCGCATACATTACATATTTATTTGAACCATTCGTTTAGGTATGGAAAATTCATACCGGTCAATGTACTCGACGTTTTGCTCCCGCACATAGTCAAGGAGTTACATCAGTCTGCTTTAATAGAGACGGTAGTCAGCTTCTAAGCGCTAGTTTTGATCATACAGTAAGGTAAGCGTGTTGTTGCCGCTTTATGTATATGTGCTATAATATTACACTTGTTTGACCTCTTATGAAAATAGACTTCATGGACTAAAATCAGGAAAGACGCTCAAAGAATTTCGTGGTCATTCTTCTTTCGTGAATAATGCCATATTTTCTTATGATATGACACAAGTTATTAGTGCAAGTAGTGATGGGACAGTGAAGGTAAGTGCATTAATAAGTTAAATAGTAATTTTATAATCCGTTTTAATTAGCTAAACTCTTGCATAGATTTGGGACAGTAAAACGACAGATTGTCTGCATACAGTAATACCTAATAGTGCTCAAGCAGCAACTATTTCTGGTGGTATAGCCGTCAACTGCGTAATCCAGATGCCAAAAAATATGGATCAAGTTGTAGTATGTAATAAAAGTGCAATGATATATCTGATGACAATGCGAGGCCAGGTATGTTTTTTTTTTGATGATATTTATTAATTTAATGAATTATGTCATTAAATCATACTCGAATCGTCTTGCGTCAGATCTTGAAATCATTCACGTCCGGCAAGAAAACTGGAGGTGATTTTGTGAGTTGTGCTGTTTCCCCTCAAGGAGATTTTATTTATTGTATTGGGGAAGATTCCATTCTCTACAGTTTTAATGTAACAAGTGGAAAGTTGACTTCCACTTTAAAGGTAAAGATTATAATTTATACGGTTTCATCGCGAATTCTTTGGATATTAATGCGTTAATTATTGATTGCAGTTGTCTGAAGTTGAAGTGATTGGAGTTACCCATCATCCATTTTCCAATATTTTGGCATCATATGCAGATGATGGTGTGATATCTTTATGGAAACCATAACTTTATCATCAAAGAATATATGAATGAATATCTTGAAGGGCAAAAAATTAATTTTTATTAAAATAAATATCTCGAAGGACAAAAAATCAATTTTTATTAAAATAAATATTTTGAAGGGAAAAAATTAATGTTTATTAAAATTACATGTTTTCTAATACGGATTTTCAAAATAATTTAATTGGAAAGATGAAAATAATCTTGTGACACAAAAAAATTTGCTTTAACTCGTTTTTTTGGCAGTGGTAGCCGCGGCTTTTAATTCCTGGGACTTTTTTTCTCTATATGCATGGTATTTCAAATCAGTTCCGCATAAATAATCCCACCATCTAAAGGAAGTGGAAAAGCAATTAACAAAAGCCATATGATGGTAGTCATGGTGTTCAGCACCAGCCCAAAAAGGAACGAAGTGACGAAGAGACCATGGGAAATCTAAAGAATTATTAGAATTATTAGAATTATTAAAATAATAAAAAAAAACTGATGAAAAAAGTTCACCAACCATATCCAGAATGAGCATCGATCGTTTGGAATAATCGAAGAGTAATCCAAATAAAAACTGAGATCAAGTGGAGGTCATGAGTCATGGCTACCCAGGCTATGGGTCCTCCAATTGATCCTATTCCTAATATTATAACCTCAAGTGGATGTGCATATTCAGCACACTAAAACAAAAACCATTTTCAATAGTAATATTAATCATTAAGTCAAATAATATAATAATAGTAGATTTTACGCACCATTCCGAAAGGCGCGGAATATTCATGATGTTGTTTGTGGATATTTTTATAAAAGTTTCCATAATGTAAAAGACGATGGAACCAATAGTGATATGTGTCTTCAAAAACAAAAAAGAAAGCCACGTGTAATGCTATTTTTTGCCAAGACGGGAAGGGGACGATTGTCACGTCCATGCCGAAAAACACGGCCACCGGATGAAAACCAAAAATCAAAGGCAATTCGATCCCAAAGTGGTTTCGCAATACCGCCTTTGTGCATTCCCATTGTTGCGCCACAGTATTTACTTTGTTCTTAGCAGATAGAGAGTTTAAAAGATAAATTAATTTACGAATCATAAAATTCAGATATATTTTCACTTTTTAGACAAGAAATTCTTCATTTGCGTTTGCTAGTTAATTAAATGTCCTGAGAATTTGGATTTGGACTTGGGTTTGAATTTAAATATAAATTATAGGAGGATACTTTTTAAAATATTGGCTTTTCTTGTAAGAAATATAGTCCCTTCTTTTTACCTTTATACTTTCAGAATTTATTAGAAACTTTTGTCTTTGATCAAACGAGAGGAAAAGTGTCTTCTAACTATCTCCATTCATCTCGAGGAAATAAAACGTTGTATATATGAATTACTTACTGGCTGAAGTTTGTATTTCTGAAGAGCCGGAATAAAGTCAGCAATAAAGAAAGGGACACAACGTCCAAAATACGCTGTTTCGTGCATGATAAACGCCAAGAGGCCGGTGGCAAAGACTACATTATCAAAGGAATTAAACCAATTCACCCAGAATTTCTCGGCGAAGTTAAGTTCGTCAAAGTCTATCGTGGTTCCGATAGAAGTGTAATTAAATTCCCTAATAATGCAATATTACAATGTTAATTGTAAATATTAAGCATAAGTAAGAAAATACTCGAGAAACATACATTGTTGTCTTTTGTCTGACGAATGTGGTCTGACGGTATTATTATCGTAAAAAAATTCGATATTTTATTGATGCATGATCACACAAATTTTTTAATATCAATTTTTAACCAATTTAGCCAATCGCACATGAATTGATCATTATACTTATTTTGGTCTCATAATGCGTTTATTTCGATTGGCTAAATTAAACTATCCCCAACCGCACCGTGATTTTTTAAGATCAGGCGCATTTTTATTTTTATAGTTGACATCATATCTCTCACGTGATTTTAAGGGATAAACCAATCAAATCATGAAAAGAACTTTTCCGCAAAATAAATTTTTTGACTTTCCGCATATGGATTTTAAATGCGCATGTTCCGCAAGTAAGATATTTTAATCTACTTGTGGATTTTATTTTCATTTTCATTTAAAAAAACCTCTTACTGCAAATTCAGAATCGATATTATTTATTATATGAATGTGTGATTTGCATGATATATTGATGATGTATAACGCGAAATATAATTGGATGATAAAAATCCGGTAGATATTTTGACGTCCAACTGTCCCAATTGTTTAATTTGGACAAAAATAGGACTAGATTATGCGAATCAAAATGAACCTATTTTGTCCAAATTGGCACTATGACATTCTTTTGCCGAATTGATGAACATACGCCAATTTTGCATGCTGATCCTGGCATAATTTCTGGAATTAATAAAATTTATATGTCAATGTATTAATGCCGACGCATATTATGTTGACGCGTCGTCGATCTTGAGTTATATCAGTAATCTAAACATTCGTAACAGACACGTAATATTTACGTAACAACAACAGTTTGTATAAAAATACATATATTTTTTTTTGTTTTTAACTATTTGGTGCAACTTTTGAAATTGTTAATTGTTAAAACAAAATGCGTAAAAACTACAAGAAACGACAGAATGTTCAAGTAAAAGAGAAAGCAGGTTCAACAAATGAAGCCAGCGTTGTTTCATTGCAAAATGAAGTCAAAGAATTGCGTGAAACGGTGAACGAACTCTCGAAATTCAAAGAAATTATAAAGAATTACGAATCTAAGATCAAATCTTTGGAGAGTGAGAATTCACAATTACGTCAAGAACAAGCTCATATTACAAACAAAAATAACGAGTATAAAAAGATACTCCATGCTAAAGTTAAAAACCTACAAATGGAAGTACAAAGTAAAGAGTCTGAAATCAAGGAAAAGTCCGCACTTTTAGATAAAGAAAAAGATGAAAACGAAAAATTAAGGGATGCTTTGAAGGATACACTTCAGAAAACTATTGGGAAGGCTGAAAAAATAGAAATAAAACCTTCTTATAACCCACAACTTGATCCTCAACCCACTACGCAAAGCACACGAAATGGTAAGAATCAAAGCTAGGATGATTATTTGTAAATGATCAAACATCATCATTTATTTAATTTTTATTTTCTTTTGGAAATATAGAACTTAAAGCGATGAAGGATCACCACATGAACTTGACTAGTTTTGTACATCGTGAACTGGAACCATTTTTGTTATGTTTCCGGGAGTTCAAAGAGCTACTGTTTGCTATCTGGGAATTTGGCAAAACTTTAACTAACTATTATTATTATTATTGTAAATATAATCCACCAGCTTTGTATATTCTTTAATTCGCAAATGGTTGTGGTTAGAAAGTACGATCGTAGAGCGCTGACTATAGTATCCAAAGCTAGTAATATAGCATATGCAATTTTATAGATTACTCGTAAAATATCTAAATTTTATAAGTGTGCATTAAAAGAAAAGTTGAATAAATCTAAATAGTCAATTTAGAAACGCCTAGTTACTAGTACCCACCTACGAATAATACCTATGGGTATAAACGTAAATTAAATATAGTCAGCGCTCTGGTTACAATTTCATTAGTTCGTAGCATCAAGAACAAATGATTATAATTTGGTCAAAGCACGGTAATCGTTTTGCTCAGCGCTATTACTAAAGGATGTGATTCCGTATAAAAACAAGTTTATATCAGTCAGAAACCTAAATTCAGCAAATTATTTTACCTGGACAATTTCAAGGCAAAATGATGGTAGAACACGATAAGCGAAATGGATATTTAGATTCTATCATATTGAGAAAATGTCATAAACAAAACAAGAGAGACATATATTTGGATTATCGTAATTTTAAGTTGAAACCCATAATTTGCAAAAAAAAATTCAAAAGCAAATAAAAAGTTGACAATTATCAAAATTCACAAAGTAAGTTTATAGTGACATGTATAAATATTCCATGCTAAAAGTCAAAAATCCTTCAAATGAAAGCGCAGAATAAGGAGTTTGAAATCTTTTATTTCTAATCTGTAATTCATCCAATAGGTGTCGAATAACCACAAACTTTTGAGCGACCCGGCAAAACAAATCCGACTCAAAGAGATGAAAAAAGAGAAAAACATGATGCATAAATCTGTCTTGGACTATTAATTATATACTAATCCTGTTTTCTCACCCAATACCTTACCAAATTATGAAATTTTGGTTCGATATAACTGATCTACTTCATGTGGTAAATTTACATTTACAACATGACTAACAGAAACAATTTGTGGCATAAAGTCGAAGCTAGGGGATTCAAGGACTAATGCGGATGTTTTCCTAGGATTCAAATCTGATGAAGGTTCAATAAGTTGATTGAATACGAAGTATGTTCCTTTTGGAGTTATTCTACCATCAGGTTGATAATGCGTTTCTTGGTCGGGGCTTCAGGTAATAGCAGATATGCACACCTATTTTTTATATTGTATGCATGTCGTGATTCATTCA
>CAJVPS010002522.1:0-12115 GCA_910591765.1 Ambispora leptoticha | reverse complement strand
CTTATTGAAAAGATAATCATATTTTTATTATAAGTAAAACATGTATAAATTATCTTATTAAGAAGATAATTATATTTATATTAGAAATAAATCTCACATATATCATCTTATTAAAAAGATAATTAGTCATATAATTTCTTGAAGCTATAAAGTAAATAACTGCCATGAACACAGTCACTATTACTATTTTAAAATAATTACATATGTATAATCTTAAAATAGTAATAGTCTTTTTGGTACTCCCTTTGTGGAGACAAAACTGAAAATAAAATTATAATCACAGAAATAATTCAAACTGGACCTGACAAAATCAACTAATTACAAGATAGAGAGACAACTCCAAAAATTAATCAATCTTTTTAATCTACCTAGATTATCTAAACAACAAGAAAAAAAACTATATCGATTAATTTACAATTTATTTATAGCTGATATATGAAAAGAAGATATATCAACAAGTAAATACCAAATACAACTTTAGTTCCAAAGTACTTAACTCATACCATAACTGAAATAGCTAACATTAACCATAATTTATATAGAGAAATTGCCATATTTAACCAACAAAAAATACACTATACACAGAGATCAAGATCTAGTGCTTCAGTTAATATGCCAGTCAGAACTTCCACACCAATCCCCTCATCATTCACTTTAGTCTTCACTCCTAATATATTTTTTACTAATCTTCTAAATAGAAGAAGAGTCTCTGTTCAATCAAGAAATATAATAGAAGAAGGATTCTCAGAAGAAGAAGTTCAGTAACCTATTATTCTAGATTCATCTTCACTACAACTCTAAAGAAATCAAGAAGAAGAAATAGCAGACCAAGCTGTACAAGTTCTTGCCTAAATGTTCATGCCACTTATTCAGGTAATGCAAAATCAACAAAATAGACAAGTTAAATTGTTAACAGTATCACTTCTCTTTTTTAATAGTAGAACATATGAAGATTCTATAAATTAGATTGAAGAGTTTACTCGTTCAGCAAATGCAAATAATATAATAAATCAAAAAAAGATAGAAATAGTACCTGCCTATTTGAGAGGAATTACATCAACTTGGTATCAACAAAGAAGAACTGCAAATACTAATTGGCCTACCAGTTAGAATGATAATGATGATAATAATTCATTTTATCAAATCTTTGTCACATAATTCAGAACTAATGCTCAGATTTTAGTATGGTAATAATAGTTAAGACTGAGAATGCAAGAAACAAATAAAGATATAACTTCTTATGCAGAAGATATCTGCACATTGCTTAGAAAAATTGATCTAACACAAGCATATCCTACTACTTACTATATCAAGCAATTTGTAAAAGACTTGAAGTTAGAGATTGTCTTTCATGTAAATAAATCTAACTCCAACACTCTAAATGCAGCAATTACAGAGACAATTAGTACTGAATCAAGTTACAGACAAACATACCAAAACCCTCTTAGCTCTATGTCTCTTATGTCACAAAATCTTGGCATCTCCTTCTCTATTCCAAGTCTAGTAAATGATATGAGCAAAGCCATAGCTGATTTAACTGAGCAAGTAAAAAAGCAGTCTACTTAAAATAATTGAAATCTTAACAGTTGTCCTAATCAAGGCAAGACTTATTACAATTGTGATAAAAATAATCACATAGCCCAAGATTACAGATTGCTAAAGAAAAATACAATTAGTAACAATAATAATAATATTCAAAATATTAAATATTTCAAATATAATAAAATAAGATATTACGCTAATAGTTATACAAAAAGAAATATGAATACAAGATAACCTATCAATCTTGGAACTAATACTACTATCACAGTGCCAGATAATTACCTATTACTATAACAACTACAATAACTTTTAGGAGAATAGTCTGTAATGCTCTTATCTCTTAATATTACCACCACTAATAATAGTAATACCCTGCATTTAAACTAGAATTCATACCTGAAGAAGATCAAAGTACGAACCAATCTCAAAAGCCTTCAACAATATTTTTGTAGTAATTATTAACTGAAACTATAAAAGAAAATAAGAATCTAAAAAAAAAGAATAGAAAAGTAGTAGATATAATTTATTGTGAAGAAAAGATAGAAGACTAGTCTATCAGAATAATAATTAATAGTGGATCAGTCAGTAATGTGATGTTGGTCAGATTCTTAAATCAAGTAAAAAGAAAGATTGATAAATCCTTCAATATCAGTCTTATAGGTATAAATAGCAAGCATAAATGGCTATTAGGAGAAATAGAAAAGTTAAAAATATAAATTAGAGATCTGAGCTAACAAATTAATGCTCTAGTTATAGAAAAAGCAGAGTATAATCTACTGCTTGACAACTAATAGGCAAAATAATCTAAAGCTATTTTAAATTGAAATGAAGAACTTTTAAGTTTTGAAGTTGAAGGAGAATCTATAATCATCCCAGTCACTTATACTCAACAAAGATCAACTATGAAATTAATTAGTCTTGAGAGAGAACTCGAGGATCCTGCTCTCAAAGATGATAATGAAGAGTATAAATTTGAAGAAGAGGAGTTAGTTGACTAGCCTCTATATATAATACACAAAGAGCAAAGTGAGTAATTTGTGTTAAAAATAGAAGCCCAAGAAAATCTTATAAAAATCAATGGTACAATCATTAAACAAGAAGAAAAAGAATGAATCTATTGAGAAAGATTAGAAGATTATCATATCTGCATCCATGATAAAAAAGAAAATAATTGTGTTCAATATAAAAAAGAACAAGATATATTTAGATAGTTGGAGATACTATCTCAACTATCATTAAATATCACTCTAATAATAATAGAAACTGACTTGAATCCAGACTAGCAATAATAGCTTATTCAAGTTATGAATGACTACAAGAAATTATTTAATATAATACAACCAGGCTAAATTAATATTCTTCAGCATGAGATATATTTAGAAGAAGAATGATCTATCACTCTTCAGTCTTATCATTGCAAATCATCAATGAAAAATGCATTTTTAAAAGAGGAAATTCAAAAGATGCTAGATAATAGAATAATATCACCATCTGATAGTTCTTGGTCAGTTCTGATGGTGATAGTTAGAAAGAAAAATGGAAAGTTCTGATTATGTGTAGATTACAGAAAGCTTAATGAAGTTACTAAGAAAGACTGATACCTCTTGCCATGAATTGATGAACTTCTAGATTCCTTCAAGAATACTAAATACTTCACTACTATGGATCTTGCAAGTGGATTCTGGCAAGTCAAAATACACTCAAGAAACAGAAAGAAAATAGTATTTATTACTAATGAGGGACTATTTTACTTTAATATTATGCCCTTTGAACTCATCAATGCTCCAGCCATATTCCAAAGACTGATGAATAAAATCTTTAAAGAATATATTAGGAAATTCATAGTTATCTATCTTAATAATGTTACTATATACTCAGAAACTTGAGAAGAACATGTAGAGTATATACAAAAAGCCTTAGGAAAACTTCATCAAGCAAATTTCAAACTTTAACCAAACAAATATGCTTTTGACAAAAACCAACTACCTTTTCTAGGTTATATTATAAGAAAAGATAGAATTCATCCTGATCCAGTCAAGATAGAAAAAGTACAAGAATTTCCAGTATCTATCAATATTATATTATTAAGAGGATTTGTAGAACTTATTTCTTATTATAGGAGATTTATCAAAGACTTTATCAAGATAGCAGCTCCCTTACATAAATTATTTAGAAAGAATAAAGAATTCAGATAGACAAAAAAGCAACAGGCAGTTTTTGAATCACTCAAGAAATATTTGATCTCATTACCAATCATCACATATTTAGATTTTATAAAGCTATTTACTCTTTTTACTAACACTTTTGAACTAGGATTAGGTACGGTACTAATATAATATGACAATGAAAAAAAGAAACATGTGATCACCTATGCCAGTAGAAGAGTAAGTAAAGAAGAAAGCAAGTATATTGCAACAGAACTAGAATGTCTTGGAGTTATTTGGGCTGTCAAGCTATTCAGACCTTATCTACTATCTGACATTCTATTCATGCTTGTCACTGATCACTCAGCACTCAAGTGGTTAATTAATAAATCAAATCTCTTTGAAAGACTTGTATACTGGATAATGACTTTATGAGAATATAATTTTAAAGTTAAACACAAATCTGGAAAAATCTATTTAAATGTTGACCCACTTTCTAGAATATCACACACATCTTCAAAAGAAAAAGATAAAACATGAATCTGGATAACTATACAAAATTATATAATTATCTCAACACGTTAATCATACCTGATGAATTCTCAAAGAAAAAATGAAAATAGCTGCTGGCAGAATCAAAGAAATATTTCATTTAGAATAATAAACTTTATAAAAGAAATAGACAGGATGTTAATCATCCATTATTAGTTATCAAGTCAATAGAGATAGAATCAGTTCTTTATAATAATTATTTAAATATTACCTTTAGATATTTTGAAATAGAAATAATCTATAATCAGATAATGAGAAATTATTATTGATTACAGATGTATAAGAATATAAATGCATATATCAAAGCCTGTGATATATATTAATGAAAAGAAAAACTATGTAAAAATAATAAAATAATATCTATCCAAGTTAATGCACCTTTTGAAAAGATTAAAATTAATTTGGTAGGACCTCTTCCAGTAACTAGTAATGGAAATTGCTATATCATAGTTGTTATAGATTATCTAACTAAATGGGCAGAAGCAAGATCAATTACTGATACTTTCACAAGTATAATTATTCTCTTTCTCTATGAAGATATAGTAATAAGATATGAATTTCCAAAAGAAATACTTAGTGATAGAGGAACTATATTTGTTAATGAAATAATTAAAGAATTAATGGACAAATACCAAATCAAACACAGACTTTCTGCATCTTATCATCCTCAAACTAATGGATTAGTTGAGAGATTAAACCAAATCTTGTGTACTTCACTATCAAAGTATGTCTAACTTTACAAGAAAGATTGAGACCATTATTTATCTTCAGTTCTATTCACATACAGAATTATGAAGCAAAATATGACTTTATTTGAATCTTTTCAACTAGTATATGGCCGACAAGCAATCACACTATTAGATATTGAATTAAAAAACTTTGATAATCTCACTTTTGAAGAAGCTCTTGTCAAAAGAATATGTGAATTAATTGATAAATTAGAAACTACATGAGAACTAGCCCTTAGTAATATTCAAGAAGAACAATTGAAACAAAAAGAATGGTATGACAAGAAACAAAAGTTAATAGTTTTTCAGATAGGACAGAAAATACTAATAAAATAAATAGAAGCTCAGCATTGGCACCATGATAAGTTTGACAAAAAATGAAAAGAACTATTCTATATTCATGAAGTATATGATAAAAAAACATACAAACTTAGAAATAAAGATGGAAAAGTCTTAAAAAATCCATATAATAGTGATCATCTAAAATTATATATCGAATTCAATAACTTAGAACCAATTATTATTATTAATAATAATTGAGATTTATGGAGTAAATCACTTAAAGCCAGAGATCCTATAACTAATTAGCTTATTTATGTGATGCAATAGACATGATATAATATATGGTGCAGCCACAGCATGTGGCATAATAATCACCAATTACTACTAAATTAGATGAATAAGTAATTTATATTAATTAATTTAATTTATTATTAATTCTATTTTTAATTCATATTATTACCCATATTTAGCCTTATTTAAATATTAAATTAGCCATGTGTATCATACTTAATTTACAGTTTAATTAAATTAATAATTTCCTTATTATGATTTGATGCAAAAAGATTGGTACACTAATATTATCCTGAAAAATTTTTCCATATTGAGTGGCAATTGAATATCCAAATCAGCAACCCAACTTATAAAAATAAATTGTGAGAGACATATCTTTTTATTTTTGGCTAATTTATTGATTTTTCTTTTGTATATCTGACTTGAAACAAAAAGAAAATCCATTGATAAACAACGAATAGCAGATGATCATCAGCATTCATCAGTACTTATCAGGCACTTACAACGGGAAGAAGCAATATCAAGTCATGTCACTATGCAAGCGTGTTGTGACAGCTCTTGGTATTGGGGAGGGAACAATTGCAAGAGTAGTTGCTGACTGGAACTAGAGAAATGACAGTAATTTTATAATGCATAAAATAATTAGCAGACTACAAAATAAATCCAATTCTGAAATTACTGAAGTTTTACATAATATAATTATCACTGCAAATATCTTTGGTAAATCACTTTCAATGTCAATTTTGCGTCAAAAACTTGGTGAAAGTGGCTATGACCTTTCAAAATGGCAGTTACTACATTTACTGCACATTTTGGGCTATTATTATGGTCATGGAGAGCATTATAATATTTTGCATGAGTCTCTTGCAAATGTTGCATTTCATAATTAATATTTACAGAAACAGTTTGCAAATTTACAAGGAAAAAATAATATACCAACTAGACCAGAGATTTTTTTAGATGAATCATATTGCCATCTTTACCATACCAATAATAGTACATGGGTTCTACATTAGGGAATTATACTTTTACCTGGCCACAGTCCACTTCTTGTTATTTTTAGTGCAATTGTTATTGCACAAAATTATAACTCTAATAAAATATTTGGAGAATTAATTACCAGTTCTCTCTTAATATAGGATCTATCAATCAAATCACCATTAACGAGAGGAAGAAGACGCACCAAT
Organism: Ambispora leptoticha; assembly: GCA_910591765.1. Classification (NCBI taxonomy): domain Eukaryota; kingdom Fungi; phylum Glomeromycota; class Glomeromycetes; order Archaeosporales; family Ambisporaceae; genus Ambispora; species Ambispora leptoticha. The sequence goes on along the minus strand of CAJVPS010002522.1, from coordinate 5,389 downwards.
GCTGATTCTTGGGGAGATATTTCTGATAGTATATGACATGTCAACATCATAGTTGATAATGTTAATTATCACGGTAACTTTATAGCTGATATTTTTGAAGATATTTTTGACAAACTCTGTAGTAATATCAAAGACCTTTATGGTGAAGTAGATATCTATATGGATGGTACTCATTATCATAAATGACAAATTGAAAAGATACCAATATCAAACATGAAAAAAAGTGACCTATTTGCTTGATTAATCCGCAAGAATATTGATATTTCAGAAGGTTTTAGTAAAGCAGAACTTTATCAACTAGTTAAACAAAATAAAATGAATGTTTTTTTTAAATATGTTGAAATAGCTAAAAATTATGGACATAATTTATTTTATACTCCACTCTATTATTGTGAACTTCAACCAATTGAAGGCATTTAGGCAGTAGTAAAAGATGATATTTCTCAATCAGATCCACATCCTGATCTTCTTTCTATTAGAAATAAATTATTAGATACTTTTAAAGAAAAAATTATATTTAAAACTATTATTGATTTATGGAAATGATCATTAGACAGGGTGAAAGAATATAATACTATAATTGATAATATATTATTGGTTGATAATGATTCTGATAATGAAGATTTGGCCTATTATGAAGATGAAGAAATTAATATATAAAAGCTAATAAAAATTATATCAAAATAAATTCCAGAAGCTAAAAAATAAAATAGATTATGAAAATTTTAAATTTAGTTTTTTTTAAAAAAATTTTACTATAACAATGTAATGTACTAATATTTTTGCACTGGATTATAATAAATAATATGAAAATAAGGATAATTATAAAATAAATGAAAAATATAGAAATATATGATTTTGCATAACTAAAAAAAATTAAGGAATTAAGGAATTTTATATCATTATAGTAATAGTATTTTGCAAAATTCAAAATATCAATTTAAAATTCAATTTAGAAAAATATAACTTTTACAAAAAAGAATTATCTTTTTTTAGATATGTAATAACTAAAAAAGAAATTTTATCTAATCTATTAACTATTCAGAAAATAAAAGATTTTTTCTAATCAAGAACTATTAAAGAACTTAGATTATTTCTTGAATTAACTAGATATTATAGAAAAGTTATCATAGAATTTTCTCAAATTACTATTTCTTTATTTAAACTTCTCAAAAATAAAGAACTATTTATTTAAATTATAAAACAAGAAGAAGCTTTTTAACAAATAAAATAAAAGTATAACTTATTTATAATAGAGATCTTTTACTTTCAAAATAATATTAAAAATCAAAAATTAATATAATATTATAATCCAAATCAAAATTAACTTTGTATAATTAAAGAAATAAACTGAGTAAAAGAAAGAATACTAATATAATTAGAAAAGAAAGATTATTATTATAATAATAAGCTTTTTAATTATATTTTTCAAATAATTCAATTCCAAAACTATTTATTTCAAGCTGGACTAGTAGATTCGTTTATATATTTTTCAAATATAAAAATTATTATAGTATTACTAGTGATAGAAGCTGTAACTAGCTACAACTCTATCATAATTCTCTGATTGGTTATCATAACTCTGTTATAATTCTCTGATTAGTTATCACAAGCTACAACTAGTTGAGGGGTCATCTTTAAGTATTACTATTTAATATTATCTAAATATATATGTTATTATAAAGAATTAATATTCTATTATTATAATATTAAATATATCAAGATTATATTTATATAGATATTTTTATAAATATTTATATGAATATTTATATAGATGTTTTCATAGATATTTATGTAAATATTTTTATGAATATTTATATAAATAGTTATATAAATGTTTTTGACTAATCCTCAAAATATTAATATTCAAAATGTTATTATTTTATTAAAAATTAAAAATAATCTTTAAATATACTATTTTACTATATATATAAAAAATATATTATATATAATCCAAAAATATAGATCTTGAATAAAAGAAAATAAAATATAATATTTAAAAATAGAAGTGTAATAAAAATAAATATAATAATAAAAATAAATAAGTGATATAAAAATAGAGATAATTATATAACAAATTATAAAATTATAGAAAAATAAAATTTCATATAATCAAGAAAAGATTAAGAAATTTTATATCACTATAATAATATATAGTTCTTCTTTAGAAAATTTTTGCTCTTGCAAAAATTAATTAATAATCTTTAATATCTCTTTCTTATTCAAATATTATAACTTATTTAATAACAAATCAAATTAATTAATAAGTACTTCTTTTTCAAATTTATAAATAAAAAAGACTTTTTAAGTAATATTATATGATCTACTATATATATGCTTTCCAATAGTTTCTTTAATTTTTCTTTTTATATTTACTATAGTTCTTGTATTTTAATATAATTAAATCAAAAATAAATATTCAAGTTTATAATATTGAACTATTAATTGATTATTATTTATTAAATTATTATAAATTAATAATACAGCTTCTTCAAGTTTAATTAGCTAATTTTTTTTAAAGACAGACTTGATTTATTAGATACAAGAATAGATAATTCAAATTTTTCTTCAGAAGTGATTGAACTATTAGAATTTACAAATTCTAATTCTTTTTCTTTAGCATCTTCTTTATTATTAACTTTAAATTTTTCTTTTAGTGAGATGATAATGAATATATTTAATTAGTTAAAGTCTAAGTTAGTAGTTATATTAACTGATTTATTATATACTTTAATTAATTTAACTATTATCTGGAATTTCAAGAAAAAAGTATTGTTAATTTCAATATTTTTAGTGAATTTAGGTTGCATAATTAAATTCAAAAGAGAAATATATATTTCTTGTCTTGTATTATTATAAGCAAGTAATCTAAAGATTAAAAAAGTAATTATTCCAAAGAGTTATTAAGTAAGTATCTCTTAATATATCTCTTCAAGAAATTTGATAACTTGAGAAATAATTCATGTAGCTAATTAAACATGATAAAATAATAAAAATGAAAAGTATAAAAGAATTCAAAAAGATATAAGAGAATAAAAGTAATAGATAAAAGTAAAAATATAAAAGAATAAAAAAAAGATAAGAGAAAGAGAGAGAATATTTATATAAATTCTAAACTAATAATCTATTATAAATGATAAGATATCAAAATTTGTTGAAAAAAGATAAATATAAAAAATAAATAAAATAAGATAGAAAATAATTTTGAATATAGGTATAATAAAAATTAAGGAGAGATTCATATAATTACTCAATAATAATTTGTAATTCAAAATAATCTTGTGATTATAATAATATTTAAGTTATTATTTATTAATAAAATACTTGAGAATATTTCTATTCTGATTATAAAGTTTGTAAGAGTTATATCTAGTATAATCATGAATATAATACCATTCTTTACTTTAAGTAGATTAAATTTATCTTTAATTATTAAGTATTACTTTATGTTAAATATTAATATTTTATTTTCAATTTCAAATATTATTTCTTTTTAAATTTTGTTATTATATCTTTGAAAATAATATAATTATTCTTTTATATTTTATTTTATTTTTAATATTTAAGATAACTAATATACTATATGATATATTTATTATATTAATTTTTCTTTTATGAAATTTTCTTCTAAATAAGTAGAAATTTTTAATTTCAATTAATAATTTAGCATTTTGTTTATAAGTTAAGAAAAATAGTTTATATTTTGTTATTAAATTTTGATTAATCTGATAAGTAAAAAGAATAGTAAAAATAAAAATATCTTATTCTTATTTATAATATTCTATTAAAGTGTTCTATTATTTTATTTATCTGTATGTGATAAGATGAAAAAAATTTATATTTGATTCCAAATTTTATTAATAATTTTTTAACTATTTCATTGACAAATTCTAATCTATTATTTGATTAAATTTTTTTGAAATATCTATATCTATAAATTATTTCTTTAAAAATAAATTTTGTAATTGTAATAGCTTTTTTACTTTAGCTTTAGATTATTTTATAAAATAATTAATTACTATAATGAAATATTAATTTTCAGTTATTATTTTATAAGATTTAATTAGATTTATAACTATTTTATTTAATAATTATCTAATTTTATAGAGTATAAAGATTGTTTGATAGTTCTTCTATTAGTTTGCTGACAGATTTCATAATTTTTCACAAAATTCTTTATATTAGTTCTTATTTTATTTCACTAGTATTGATTTGCAATTTATTAATAGATTTCTTTTTATTCAAAATATCCAGATAAAGAATTTAAATATAAATTTACAAGAATAACTTTTATTTTATTTTCTTTGATAACTCTAAAAGATATAATTGATTCTTTTTTTCTATTAATTTTGTATAATATATCATCAATTTATAAAAAATATTTTACTTAATTATGTATTTTTTGTTATTACTTAAGAATTAATTCTATAGGATATATTTTATTATTCAAATATCATTATAAATTATAGTAAGTTATTAAATCTATATTGTTATTATAAAGAAAAAATTATTTAATAGTCTTCTAAATATATCCAGAATAAAATATTAGTATTTTGATTCTTTCTTCAAGATTAATAAGTAATAATAAAAATATATTTCATAAGAGATATAATCTATTAATTTACTCTAGTAGAGTAACTTTGTTAATTTTAAATAACTATCTTAATATATTATACTTAGTAATTATTTCAAATACAGTTCCTAGTATATAATAGTAAAATTATTTAATAGCTTATATTACTGCTAGTACTTTTTTTCAGTTATTTTATATTTTTATTTATTTAATTTTAAAGTGATACTTATATAAATGATTACTTATTCTCTTTTATCTTTATCTTTTTAAAATAAATAACTCTAAGTTCTAAGTCTGAACATTAGTATAAAGATAAAATTTCTTTATAAAGTCTGAATAAATTAAAATAAATATAGTGGTAAGATGTTATTTAATTTGTTGAAATATATCTTCTTATTCTACTATTCAAATAAATAATTTTTGATTTGAATAGAGAGATAGTAATTTAAGAGAATTTTCTTACAAATTTTCTATAATATCCAGCTAATCCAAAAAATATTTAAGTTTTTTAATAGTTTTTGATTGAGAAAAATCTTTTATCTTTTAAATAGTTGATAAGTCAAATGAAATTTCTTCTTTAGTTATTATATATTCAAGAAAAGATAATTCTCTTCTGCAAAAGTTACATTTTTCTGAATTGAGTTTTAAATTGATATTTTGAATTTTGCAAAATACTTTGTTTAGATAATCTAAGTATTCTTTAAAATTTTTTTGAAAATATATTCAAGTTATCAATATATCATTAACACAATTCTAATTATAATCATCTAATATAATATTTATTATTTATTAAAAAGTTATTATTAAAGTATTATA
>CAJVPS010002521.1:0-12116 GCA_910591765.1 Ambispora leptoticha | reverse complement strand
CTGTTTCAAATATCACAAACGAATTTATAACGTTGAATTGTCTAGCGGAGATAAAGATATCGACAATCTAATAAAAGTATGCAGCAAAATTGTTAAAAATGACTTATTCGAATGGATTCCTTTTGAAAGATTTAAAAACGTTGAATATCTTACAAAAGGAGGTTTTGGGTCAATTTATAAAGCAACCTGGTTGGATGGACCATTGGATAGATATGATGATAATAAGTGGGATCATAAAGAAAATAAATTTAAACGAAAAGAAAATAAATTTAAACAAAAAGTTGTATTGAAATCAATACACAATTCAAAGCAAATTACTCCAGAGTTTATAAACGAGGTAAAATATGAGCATTTTCTAAAGTGAAAGTTGTTTTTGGTTTCTAATATGATCCGATCACGTTTTTCAAAAATAGATTCAAATTGGGCTTAAATGCTATAATAATAATATGCCTATTAATTATTATGGAATAACTAAAAACTTCATTACAAATGAATATTCGATAGTGATGGATTATGCAGAAGATGGGGATCTTCGCAAATACATGTGCAAGCATTACGAAACATTAACTTGGAATGAAAAATTAAAATATTTAAAGCATACAATCAATAATTTAAAAGTCATTCACATAGAGAAATTCATACATCGTGACTTTCATCCTGGAAATATATTAATGATGCGTCAACGGCTTCAAATTACTGATTTTGGACTTAGCATTCCAACAAATATAGAAAAATCTAAGGAAACAACTTATGGAGTACTGCCTTATATGAGTCCAGAGGTGTTACATGGAAAGCCATACACTAAAGCAGCAGATATTTATAGTTTTGGAATGGTTATGTACGAAATTGTAACTGGTGAACGACCGTTTGGTGAGCAAAGTCATGACATACATCTTGTAATAAACATATATACAGGAGTACGACCTGCGATACCAATTAATGTTCCCGGGTGGTGCAAATTTATTATTGAAAAATGTTGGGATCCTATTCCAGGAAACAGACCAATTGCTAGAGAACTTCTTTCCTTTATTCATTCTATCAAAGAGGGATGCGATTACAAACTAAATACATTGCATTTTCAGTACTACAGTTCTTCAGAAAATCTAAAATCAAAAGAAGAAATTGAAAAGTGTGTTAGATTAGAATGCGAGAAATTGAAGGAACTTGACAAGGAGATGAAATTACAAAAATATATTCGACCAAATATAAACAAAAAACAACAAATTCACCAAAATGCAATTTACATCAGTCGAATCTTTACTCCAAAGTTAATATCAATCCCAACTGAAACAGGTATGTATATTTATTTTTATATTCAATCAAAATTATATTTCAGATTGATTTAAATATATCAAATATTTTATTTAGGGTCTTCAACTGTTAGGTTGTTTGTTCCAAATGAAGGTAAATTCATTATTTACAAAGAAATTGCTATTAATATTAATATTCTAAAAATACTTGTTTACACAAAATTTTAGAATATGTGACTAACGAATTTGATATTGATATCGATGCCAAATCAACAAACGTCAGTTTATATGTAACAAACGAAGCAAACGAATGTATTAAATATTTAAATTATACGTAATGACTATTTGTTTTATTTTATAATGTCTCACGTTTGATATTGATATAGCTATTATGAATGATGGAAAATACAACAAAAAATTAAATTTGGACTCAAAAAATTTAACCACACAAATGGTATGGAATATGATTAATTCTTGCGTCCTTTTTATTTATGAACCGAATTTGATTCATATTCAAATTACTACAGCATTACGCAAAAGGAGAAGGAAAGTCAATGTAAGTTAATACAAACTTTGATTTGCCTATCAGAGAATCTATATTTCTTACAATTGATTGATTGGTTTTTCTTGACACCTTAACACAGTAATGAGATATACTAATATATATTTTTTTGATACGTTTACAATCCTCTCCAAGAACATTTACTACGTCGCAAACTGCAACACAATCAGCCGGGCCTGAGGGTCCTTTGGTAGATCCGTGTAATCTTTTTATAAAAAATTTAGATGCAAATATTACCAGTAAAGATCTTTTTAATCATTTCCGTGAATACGGTCGAATCATCAGTGCTCGAATTATGAGAGATCAAGAAACCAACACATCTAAAGGTTTTGGATTTGTAAGGTATACCACTGCTGAGGAGACTGATCGGGCTAAGCAGTCAATGAATAACAAAACCCTCGGGACGAAACAAATTGTGGTTAAGCTCCACGAACCAAAAAAAATACGTGAAGCAAAATCTACAAACAATTTCAACCCTACCCCTTCAGAATCTCGTACCTTCTTGAAATTCCCGATTAATAATATCTGACGAACTATTTTATTAACGAGACCTATGAGGATTGACTAATCTACTGCAGAAAAGCAACCGCAAACTACAAAGTTAATAAAGAACTGATTTTTTTTCTTCAAATAACCTCCTCCTGATCGATATAGATTTTTATTGTGATAGATTAAAATGAAATTAGATTAAAATATCAAATAATTATATATATAATATAAAGTATTATGCCAATAAAATTATATATTTTACAAATTCATCACAATTTTAAATTTAATTACAGTTACACCTCCCTAAGTGCACCCCCTTGGGACCATAGTAAAAAAAATAAAAAGTGTGCATTTATAGAGGTCAAAATATATAGAGCTCTTATAAGCTGGGACCAGAATATACCGTGCATTTAGAGAGGAGTTATATAGTACGTGCACTTAGGGAGGGTGTACTTAGAGAGGTTTAACTGTATATATATATATGTACTGCGATAATCTTGTGTGATAATGCAATATAAATACATGTATTCATATAATGTATTTTTGTATACAGTCACACCTCTATAAGAATCAGATTTTCTGTCAACAACCATGTTCTTATAGAGAGGTGTGACTGTATATCCAATTGTGTTTGCATTGCAGAACCAGAATCACTAATAATTCAACAAGTGGAAATATTGGAAAAACATGTCCTTTAGAGGATATTAGATTTATATGTTTATTATTACCATAATGACATTAAAATATTAACTTGCAAAAAATGTAAAAAGTTATAACGCTGAATATATACGTTATAATAAATTATGGCCGATACCTAATTGGTACATTCATTACCGTTACATTTACATTTGGTAATGATTTTTTATTTATCATTTGAACAAGGATTAAATTATAATCATTTTAAGTTTCTTGAGAATACTTGTTTAATTCTTTTCACGAATAAAAATTTTTTAAAGCCACTTTTATTTATCAAATAAAAGGATATGAGTTGTAATACCTAGGTTAATAGAACGCGTGTTTTTATTTAATAACGATAGTAATAATATCTTACTGATTCGACTGTCTTGTTAATTATTAACGTCAATTAAGATTTTTTATGACAGATACAAATATAAATAAAGTACATGTAATAATACATTTTCTAAATTTTGGAAAATCTAAATAATGTTACAGAAAAGTGAATGTTTTCTGTGATTTAATTGTGAATTTTTAGAATGATGAGAAAAAAGTAAAGCTTGTTTAATAAAGTTTGAAAATGGAATTTTATGAAAATTTTGCAAAAAAATTTAAAAAATAAATGTTATCTTTTTTAGCGAACGAAATTTCTTTGTCTTGGTTTTTCAAAGGAATGTCTATTAAATAAAAATATTTTTTATTATGTATTTCTGATTACAGAATGATAAATTAATAAAATTCTATTTATAATGATATATAGTTGTCATTATAACGTTTGCCAGATTGACATGTAATAAGCTGATTGGATGATTGGGTTTTGGGATGTAAAAGCTCTTCCCGTTGTTTTTAAGCGTTATATCAACAGCTTGAATCCATATGTATCATTTCTATACATGAAAACATTCTAAGTTTTAAATATTTTCAGTAGTTGGATGATTAACAGGATCAGGATTCAAAATCCTAATAACATTTCGTTAGCATTCGGGAGCAATTCCACTTAGGATTTTAGGTCGTAAACATAAAGTGTGTATTATGCCTAAACTACATATTCACAGCAGAAGTATATTCGCCACCACGTAAACAATATGCTTTCACTCTATAAAGTTACCTGATGTATTCTTGATCGATTGTTGAGATAATCCTAATTTCAATATTAAAGTCCATCTCTCGTCATCTTCGACCATGTGCTGTAATATATTACTAGAGATGAATAAAGTTGTTTGAATCAAAAGCCACCAATTATATTCCCATTTCAAAGTCTTTACTTAGGTAACTTCGTAAATATACACTATCTGCATAATAAGTTATTAGCGTGTATGATATTTCTCTGATAATACGACATTATAATGCGTTTTAGCCACACATAATAAATTATTATCATATTTTCGCGAAATGACGCGTAATCTCTAATTTTATTCTGAATTAAACTTAATGGAGGCATTAATTTGAAATAACATGCGTGGAGATTATTTCGCAAAAATATGGTATAATCAAAATTTTTATTTAATATTTAATTTATAATGTATGCACTTACCTAAATGCTTAATTTTAAGGATTTCTGATTCAAATGTTTAGCGCTATATTTGTTGGGTTAACTCTAGTCCATTTATATTCTTCTTCATCTTAAAAAGGACCTACTAAATTCAAATTGCTGATATCTAAATCAAGTATTTGGTCACGAGTTTTACCATAATTTTCTTAGTTTTTTTGGTTGAAAAAATTGTTGAAAAAGTCGGTGTATTTTCTTTACTGCTTCTTCGTCAACTTCTAATTCATCTAATTCTCTTTCGAGCGATTGTTCCATATTGCTGAGTACGCAGTTCCATACTCTCCTTTACCGATTTATTTTATATGCGAAAAATGTTCATATTGGATGAATTCAAATAATCATGTGTTTTCTATATAAATTTACTAATTTCTCGTGTAGAATAGATCGTCATTTTTCTGGTTCTACTAGCACAAATTTCTTTCGTTTCTTGTTCTATTGTTGTCGATGACATTATATAAACGTTTCTACAAGACAGAGATGTAAAAAGTTATTCTTCCAAACACTGTACATATATATAAATATCAAATATTGTGATCAAGTTTAAATGCCATTATCCATATCATGGGCATTAATAAATGTAACATATCGCGTATCGAATGACCTATAATATTACACACTGGTCGAACAAGATAAACTTCACCTGTGGTCTAAAAGTACAGGCAAAAATAAGTATGGAAACGCAACTACTTGAATTAACCATCTTTTAGTATTGGATTTTGTCAAATGAACTTAGATATCTGTTTTATCATGTTAAAACTACAGTGAATTATTTGGGCAATGTGAAGTCTACATGTGTTAGCTTTGCGCGGTCGATAGGTATACACGGTCAATAAGATTACAAGTGGGTGGTCGAGGTTGTACCCATAAATTGCATGCTAAGTTTTTTTCTTATCAGCCTGGATTTGCTTAATAAAAACTCGAGTTATTGACAATGTGTCAGTTGTTTTAAGAATGATTGGACGTTAACTCAGATTTTCACGTGGCTTCATTGTTCGATTGTTAGCAATCTCGGTCTAAAATATAGAAAAATATAGTCGAAAATTAACCATCTTTTTGCTTTTGGCATAAATTGCAATTTTTTAGTATTGTTTTAGCCCTGGTCTTACCAACCAATGACAATACATGTTCAATTAGCTTGAATTCAAAATGAAGATATTAATTGTGTTTTCGTTGTAAACTTACCATATTCTTCATTTTCACTTGTCCAATTCATCCGACTCTAGATTCTTGTTATTTCATTTCATTCTATTTTAAACTGCGATAAGTGATAAATATAAAAAATTTAATAATCATTTAATACTATTATAAATGAACATACCGGATATCAATCCAATTTAATTGAATGAACTCTCATAAATTTCTGCTAAATTATGCAATGTTTGCAGATTTTTGTATAAGCAATGCCATGGCATATTTTTCTAGATTATTATTAGTTTCGAATTATTGTAAAGATGACGACACATCATAAAGTTTCAAGGTAAACTTTTGCAAAACAAACGTAAAGTTACAAGATCTGGGCTCATATTGAACATTAACGTACCCCGATACCGGTTCGTAATATGTATTATCATTACCGTTATTAAAGAATAAGTACAGTCAGACTTTTCTCTAAACGCACCCTTCTAAATGTACGCATTATTTTTACCCTCCATAAATCGATCTTCCAAGTATATGAAGTGTGAAGTATTTTATCTTTCGCAAATACAATTTTCTCTAAATGGATGTTATATCTAAATTTTTTCTCTGTCTCCCGATGGCATGTCCTTAGGAAGTTCTGACAAGTGGTATTAAGGGTTGAGAAAAATGACATTAATTTTATTAGTCGATAACGATGATAATAATAATAATAACAACTGAGCATTCAAAGCATAACATGACTTCTTGACTTCTGCTTCAATTGTCATGATTGTGAGGGTCATGTTGAAATCTAATCTCTTATTAATATGTCAAAGTTATTAAATTCTACTTAAAATTGAAACTTTTGTGACAATGAAATAGTACGTTTTTTAGGTTTTTTGAAAAACACGAAATAAAATTATAAAAGTACGTGCTATTTCTATTTCATAATACATTTTGTGTATATTTAGAATTATGAGAAATGAATAAAGTTTTTCCAATAAAAATTGAATCTAAACTTTTATGAAAAGTCCTGTAAAGAAATTTGAAAGCAAAAATTTATTAAAAATACTGTAAAGAAAAGAAAGGAAATTTTCTTCTTTTTAGTGAGCGAGTCTTCTCTGATATGCCATTGACTTTTTTTTTTTCCAAAGGAATACCTATTTAATAAGAATATTTTATTATAAGTATTTTTTATTGTAAATATTTTTATTGTAAAATGGGAAATTAATACATACTTATTGAAATTGCAAGACTAAATAAATGCGATTCTACATATCTTTTTGATATAGATATAGTTGTTAGAAAATTTGGCAGATTGACATGTAATAAGCTACTTGATTTGAATAATGAGATCTTGGGATGTAGAAGTTTTTCCCGTTGTTTATTAAGCTCTATATCAGCCGTTAGAAACCTATATGTGTCCCTATTCTTTCGCACATACGTAGACACATTCCAAGCCCGTATATGCTTGTAAATTTCTTGAGCAGTTGGGCGTTTATCAGGTTCCGAATCCCAGCAACGTTCCATTAAATTGACATAACATTCGGGTGCAATTCCAATTGGAATTTGAGGCCTTATACCATCACAAATATCAAGTGTGAGGTGGGCATCATCTATTCTACCAGAAAATGGCACTTCTCCGGTTGCTATAAACCAAAGTATCATGCCAAAACTATATATATCTGCTGCAGTGGTATGTTCGTCACCACGTAAAATTTCTGGAGCAATATATGCTTTCACTCCATAAATTGTGTGATGTATTTTTCGGTCGATTGTCGAATGAGATAATCCTAAATCTGCTATTAAAGTCCATTCCTCACCATCATCAGCTTTATGTAGTAGTATATTACCAGGATGGAGATCGTGATGAATAAAATTTATTTGATGAATGAATTGCAAGCCACGAATTATATCATATAACATTGCCAATTTTTTTTCCCATCTCATTGTTATAAAATTTTTATTTAGATAACTTCGTAATTCACCTCCTTTTGCATAATGGGTTACTAGCATGTATGCACCGGTGGATTTTTCCCTGGTAATACCGTAACAATGCAAAATTTGATGACTATAACGACAAGCATAATGCGTTTCAAACTAAAAAAAATAACAATAAATTATTATGAATGTTCCAAATTTTTTATTTGGTCATAAAAGGGGAGTGACATAAATCACCTCATTATTGAACTAGCCCCTGCTGAAACATAATATAGTTTATTATATATATGTTGTATTCCCAAATAAAATTCGGGATATGTTCCTAATCAGTCTCCAGTACTAATCTTTACTCATACCTTATTCTGATTTGGACTGATTGTGATTTGGGGCACGACATAAATACTTGAAATTTTGCAGACTTCTCCCGCAAGACATTACCTTATATATGTCACTTCCCTTATTTATAATGCACTTTCTTACCTCATGCATTAAATGCTTGTTGTTTAAGGATTTCTGATTCAAACGTTTTAACGCTATATTTGTTGGTCCAGTTCGTATCCATTTATGTTCTTTTTCATTCCAACCCCATCGTGGTCCCTCTTCCCATATCGCTGAGTACACAGTTCCAAATCCTCCTTTACCAATTTCTTTGATATTCTTAAAGCATTCATATGGGATGAATTCAAAATAATCACGATGATTTGAAGCCTCTAATTGTGTTTTCTGTATAAATTTATCATATTCCTGATTTCCACTTTTCCAATTACTAAAGTTTTGTTTAAATTTTTCGTGTTCACACGTGTTACACCAGTGTAAACTCACAATTTGCGTATTACAATGTTTACAGATTTCATGTTCGTTTCGTTTTAATTTGGGCGACATCATAAAGTTGAACTAACAAAGTTATTACAAAAATTGTTGCTTATTTATAACTATCAAAAATCCTAAATTTTGTGCACATGTATAGGGTACTATTAGGGAATAAAAGAAAGGTTGTTGGAAAAAAAGGCTATTTTTATTGTTTCTTAGATTTATTGATGCAATTGTTCTGTTCAACATGTTACACCATTATAGACTATTGTTCTGTTCAACATGTTACACCATTATAAACCTTCATTTTTGTGCCAGTGTAAATTTCTTCGTTTCGTTCTTACGTAGATGGGTCGGGTACATGTATGATGATATTACTTAGGGAAATAAAATAATGATACCGATACGACTCTGATTGTGCATGTAAAGAAAATTCTGTTACATTTACTCGAGATAAAATAGCGATAGCGATAATGTCACTTTTTTTGGATATTTTTGTAAATGGTAACCCTAAAATAGGTCCATAAAGAAAGTGAACAAGCAATAAATTTCCTTTTTAGATTATACAAGCCTCAATCTAATGATGTCACAGAACCATTTTTCCATCGCTTACGTTATATTGATACATGTATAATATTTCAGCGAATTAAAAAGAGCTTTACCATGGTTTATGCTAAGATAATTGATCTATTACTTTTGTCTTGTGTTCAATGTACACTGAAACATTCTGGAAACGAAGTTGAAAAACTCTTAAGTCTCAAATCAGTTTTATTTTAAAACAAAAGACTCTGTGTTGAGGTAGCTGATCCTTCGGAAATAAACAATATGAAAAGCGTAGTATGGAATTTCGCTGTAAGTTGGAACTAAAAAGCGCCCAAAATCCTGAGCAAAAATAGCATGTAATTATGAATCTGCCGAGTAAATGATGTTAAGATATCGAAGTTTCATAAAGAACAAACAAATTCGTTGTTAGGTCTGAAATCTACAAGTACAACTTTTGCATATATAGTATATTACCGGAAGTCGATTGCACAAAATGCTGATCCAAAGTTTAAAAAGTCAATTTTATTTTCCCATTTTTCCTCTTTTTAATAATGCGTGGAAAAAAATTGACAAGCAAACAAAGGGAACAAAGAATTGCTGCTTATCTCACCGGCGTCAAAGGGTCAAAATATCGCACTTAAATTCAAAATTCCTCAAACAACAATATATGATATCAATTCTCCACATCCTAAAAAATGTTCTGATCAACCAAAAACTTTGACCAATCAAGTTATTCTAAAAAACCAGTTTTCCCCACTTGACAAAATTACAAACTAAACACTACTTACCATTCTAATACCATCCACAAATACTTAGATGAAATAGGGTTTGGAATCTATACTCAAGAAAAAAACCTCTTTTAACACCAAATCAAGAACTTTGTCAATTAAATTAGTGCTGGAAGAAATGCCACTGGGAAGAACAATAGAAAAATATAATCTGGTCTGATGAGTCCAGATTTGCACTTTTTGAATCAGATAGCCGGGTAAGAGTATGGCAAAAACCTGATGAAGCATATTATCAAGAATGCATTAAACCTACTATTAAATTTGGCAGAGGATCAGTAATGTTTTGTGATTATTTTGGTTGGAATGGTGTTGGTCTTTTGGTGCCAGTGAAAGAAACTTTGAATTCAGATGTCTATGTCAATGTTCTCATGAAATATTTTGTATCTGGGCTCATCAATATTCAAATATTATATTCCAACAAGATAGCGCACCATGTCATAATTCAATATATACAACTTGGTAAATGTCAACTCATGATATTCAAGAATTAATTAGTATGTTCTACAAGGAATGGGTGGGTATCGATTTGGATACGTTACGTGGTTTAATTTTTAGTCTACCTAGACGTGTAGACAAAGTATGAATCCACTAAATGTAATTTACACGAAATGAAAGTTACTTCAAGATTAATTTCAATGATACATACATTTATATAATATTCAATCAAAGTGATATTTCATACTGATTTAAATTTATTCTGAATATATATGTTCTACAAGTATCATTTTATATGCCCAAATGTACATTTGATATTTCTTTAATTCAAAACCACATATTCTTTTAGTGATGTAAAAGAGATTCTGATATTAAAATACCATACAAAATCAAGGAGTATGAAAAGATGTCACACCTAGGAAGAAACACAAATTACTTGCATGAAAAGTAATGGCGCATGGATCAACACTGCAGTAAAGTAATTTAATTTTCTGCATATTTGCAATACGCACAAAATGTTATTCCTAATGATTGTTGTCGTTATCATTTTTCAATAATCCCCTGCATATACTGTACTGCACAGTCATTTAACTTCCAACTCACTATGTGAAATTATTTCCCTAAAGTTAGGCCATAAATAGTATCAAATAATAAAACTCAAATGGGATTTTTTCATTATGGTCAGGTAATACTGTCACATATTTCAACTCTAATAATAATGTAAGTTAACTAAGGCCATTTAAAATTATAATACAGTAAATGCATACTTTAATGTATAGCATCATAAATTTGAATAAACTATGATGACGCATTTGTAATGATGTAGTTACTTTTTTTTTTTTTTTTTTTTTTTTTTTTCTCAAAAAGGGAGGGTGAAGCAAGAACCCATTTATTGAATAAATGCGTAATATAAAGTTAAGGTACAAGTGATTTACATAGTAGGTCTATTTGTTTGATAAATTTATTATTGTGAGAACTATCTAGGTGAATTTTCGCATCTCTGAGGAGAATGTGCGGAGCTGCTTTTATGATTTGAGTTTCGGACTCTTTGACATTGAGGTTGAGTCTAGCAGAAGCCCACCAAATGTAATCGATAAGCCAGAAGGAGAGCCAAAGAGTAGCGAGAGAGAAGTCATTAGGATGTTGATTTAGGATATGGATAAAGGTAACGCGTCCATCTAGATGATGTATGATTTCTTGTATAATCATCTTGGTGAATGAGCATTCTTGAAGAAAGTGTTGATGCATTTGAGAAGACGTAAGACACTATCGACAGAAGATAGAGTCAATGGAGGAAGACCAGGAGACCCATTCCTTCAGGGGTAGTACACTATGATGCCATCTCCATGCATTTACGTGAGTTTGTGAAGGAAGATTAATTATGCCCAGGTTTTTCTATAGTGCATTTTTAACTTCTGGTCACACTTTTTTGAGATATATTTCTTTTTTTAAGTTGGTGGTGATGAGAGAGTTAGAGGAAGTAAGGTAATTCGGTCTACCTGCCAGAAATCAGTTTTTTACAAAGGGTCAGTAGGCTGTTGGCCAGTCTTTCTTTTTGTATTGAAGATGGGTTTTGGTGAAGTTGCTTTGGAAAGAGCTGATCATGGAAAGTTGATGTTTGGCCCAGTTTTCTTTGGCATGAAAAAGTTTGACGGTTGTCATGGCTGACTGAGCTTTGATGGCAGACTTGATGTTAGAAAGATTCCAGTCACCTTTATTTTTTGGAAGTTGAATAATAGTGGAAGAGGAGAGAGATTTAGAATTATCTCTGACCCATTTGTTTAATAGAGATTGTATAGTGTCTACTTGTCACATTAAGGGAGGAAAAATGTAGGACATGTACCAGATTTTGGAAGCCAGTAGAGAGCCTGCTGTTAAGGCATGGCCTTTGAGGGAGATATCTCTAATTTTCAAAAGAAAGAGTTTTTTTTCAAGTTTCTTGATCAGCGTAGGCCAGG
>CAJVPS010002520.1:0-12118 GCA_910591765.1 Ambispora leptoticha | reverse complement strand
GCAGGATCTCTCCAGTCAAAAGTCTATTGAGAACTTTGATAGTGAGTTTGCTAAAATCTTCTTTCCAATTTTGAATATTCTTCCTAGGTGAGAGTGGTATCCTTGGCTTGTATTCCTTCTTCAAAGATTTTGATATTTCTACTTTAGGAATTGAATTTACTGTAGGATAAGAAACTTTTCTAAAATCTACATTATTAAATCATCTGGGTGAAGTATAAATTTGAGTTCAGGATTTATTAGATGTTCATCATAGAAAACTATAATCTTCTTGATTTTGATCTTTAATCTTGAATTCATCATTAGTGGTTTTGCTTGAGAATATTTCAGAGTTATCATCATTATCTTCAGGTTGGATATTTCATTATTTATAAATAAATTTAATTGACACTCTCTCTTTTTCTCCATTCTAGTCAAAGATCATTATATTCTTCTTTAAGTCAATTTTAGAATTGATCTTCTTTAATCAGTCCATTCCTACTACAAGACTATAGATTTGAGTTTTAGTAATATTCATTTCTACTGAATTCGAGCTTTAGTAATATTCATTTCTACTGGAATTATGATTTCATCAATGGTAATAAAGAAGTTATTAATTGCTTCTAGTGATTGTTTGAAATATCCATTAATATCAGATATTGAGATAATGGCTAATGAAACATTCTGATATTCCAGTATTAATAATTAAATTGACTGGGATTATTTTTTTTATTTAAGCTTCTTTTGTGATATCTTTTTCATTCCTTTTGATATTCGAATTCTCTATTTAGATAAGATCTTGATGAGTAAAATAATAGTAATATTGGCTTTCTGGAATGTCAAATCCTTGAGTATATCATAGATTTCTGCTTTTTTTGCCAAGATTAGAAGATGAGCTCTTTCTTTTTTTCATTTCTTCTTCTCTAGATTGATCTTGTCTTCTTTAGGTACTTCTGATAAAGGCTGAGTAACTTCATTTTCTTTTTCACTTTCCTCTTCTTTTTTAATAACTCTTCCAGCAAGAGAAACTAGATTAGATAGATGAATCAATAGAAAGATCACCACCAGATACTTGCAAAACAGCTGTTAAATTCTGAATTTGGACAAGAAGAGAAATAGTATTCAGGTTTTGAGAATTATTAGATTGCTGATTATTGTTTTAGAGATTCTGATTTTGCTGATTATTATTATTACTATTATTATTCTGATTTTGATTATTCCAATTTTAAGAAGTGTTTTGATTATTAGACTGTTAATTTATGGGTTGAAAGTTGTTTGAACATATTTTACTGACATGTTTTTTTCATTTACAACTGTAACAGATAATGATAGATCTGTTATTTGACTGATTTTATTATTAATTATTATTATTAGTATTATTATTATATCTTTTATCAGATTCTATATGATCTAACCTACTAGTTAGATCTTGCAAGATCTTAACTAAGACACTTTATTCACCAGTTGCCAGTTGGCTGAGCTTGAATTTGGTAATAGATTTATTCAAGTGAATCTGAATCAGCTTCTTTCATATTCTTTGCAATTTTAATAATACTTTCTATTATATCTTTAGTATTTAGATTGATTCATTTTCAAATTTCAAATTTGAGTTCTTTCTTGAAAATTCAAATCTTGTTACATTTTCTGGATCTACTTTATTTTCAAGTTCCATAAATCAATTGATATATTCTTCTATATTTTCAGTTTACTTTAGAGATTTCAATTTATCTTGTCATTATTGTATCTTATGAGGTGAATGAAATTTAAGAATAAATTAGCAAGTAAAGTCATATTCATCATAATCAACATCTTCCCAGTTATTTAATTTGAGATTATTATTTATAGATAATTGGTCAAACCAGATAGTAGCTAGTCCCTCTAGATATCCTCTTACTATCTTGATCTTTCTGTTATTAGTAATTCCATTAGCTTTTATGATTAAATTGAAGTTATGTAATTATTCAACAGAATCTTGATCATTATTCTTAAATTTACAAATTGGAATAAGAATCTTCTTTATTCTTTATATCTTTATGAATCAAGTTAATTATTAATAATAGATATAATGATTATATTAATAAATATCATATAACCACTATTATTCAAAATAGGAAAAGATTGGATAAGGAATCAGATTAAATAGCTAATATTACTAATAATATAATAATTCTTTAAAGATAAATTAAAGGAATACATACTTGATTATATAATAAATGTAATGACATATCAGATAGAACAAAATATTAACAAAATACTTGATCATCCAACAACAAATAAAGTAGCTGCAAGAATCATAGATACTATTATTATTAATGAATTAGAAACTACTGTATTTGAACAAAACAAGAAATAATATAGCTTTAACTGAATTAAAACCCAGTTTAAATCCAATAAAAAAGATACTAATTAAACCTATCAATATCAAAATAATATATAATTCAATTAGTTATAAAAAGACTAACTCAAGACTCTTAAGAAATCTATCAGAACAATAATTAATTCAATAAAAATATACTGGCAATAACAAAAGAATAAATCAAAGCTAATAATAAAATATTTCACTATGTAAATAAAATAATATGACTTAATAAATAATATAACTTATATAAAAATATACAAATTCATATTAATAGATCCATTAAATTATGAAAACTTGAACAAAACTATTCAATTTATAAAACATATCGAATGTTAGCAATAATAATCAAATTGACATGATTGATAATACAAAAAATATCATACTCAAGAATAATATCTTAAAAAACTATAATACTAAAAACAACATATTAATTATAGTCAAACAAATATCATTACCATCAATATCTGAACCAATAAATGCAAAACTTTACTATTACTTTGACAAAACTGATATGAATAGGAATAGAATCATATTTAAAAATCAATCAAAAAATTAATTACAAGATGAGCAATAATTCATCCTCAGATAAAGATGACACAATACTAAACTTAATGAAATAACTTAGACAAATATGTGAAGAAAATCAAATATTACAAGCAGATAACAACTAACTCTGATTAGAAAATATACAACAAAAAGGAAATCTAGAATTAAAACAAAAAGAAAATGAAGAATTATGACAAGAAAACAAGAATCAGAAAGAAGAAATACAAAATATTAAAAGATTCTTGATAATGATCGGATAAGAAATGAAAATAATACTGAAACTAGAACCAAATCTGCAATTACATGATTAATAAAATATAATATTTATAAAAATAATAATAAGAAGACTATGAAATGAGATATGAAATAAACACTTACATTATAAAAATATAATATGATAATTAAAAAATGAATTCACAGAAACTATAGAAAAACATAAAAAATAAGTCATAATGATACTGATGAGAAAATCACCATATAAACAAATAACACAGATATATCATTACCAATCAAATCACTAATATCATCAGACAAATCAGAAATAATAGAAAAATTTGAAGACTAATAGAAAGAATGAAGAAGAAATCTTGTATAATCACAAACAAAATTAGAAGAAGAAATACTTAACTATAAAAAGACAAGTCCAGAATCTTCACAATCAAGAAAATAAAATTAACTGATTAAACTAACTACTACAAAATAACAACAATAATCTAATGGTAGATAGAGAACAATATGCAAAAGTATTAGAAATGAAAGCAAGTAATCATACAGACAAATATAATATCAGAATTTGATGGATGAATCAAACTCATACAAAAATGGATAAATACTATAGATAAACTCTTTAAAGCTAATGAGATATCATGGCCAAAGAGAAATGAAAATGACATATAATAGACTAGAGAACAGATAAATATGCCAGCTCCACAAGAAACTGCAGAGTTATACAATCATTTAAGAGATGAAAAATGAGTTATATCAGCAGACATAAACTAGACAGAATCACAAGTAACATCCTATGCAGAGATAGATGAAATAAATCTAGGATCATGACAACAAGTAGCTAATAAAGGAGAATTATCTATAAAGTGCAAATCTAATTAATAAAATAGCATCATGATTCACTGGACAAGTAGCTATTTGGTAAAAGAATCTTGAAACAAAATCCAGGATATGGTTATCATATCAATACGTAATAGACAACCTGCTGACTGATGCAAACCTTGTTACATTGAATATCAAAGTATCTAAAGAACTATGACAAGCCATACAAGAAAAATTCCAGATAGGATTATATCTCAAAAATAATCAAACATTATATAAAACTGGTTTATACTTCAAAGAATTAACATATGAAAGTATATGAGAATTCAACATTAATTATACAATATTTGCCATGAAGCTAACATATTCAACATTGACAAAACAAGTAAACAAAATCACTATTTTAGTGGAATGCCTAGTAATATATAATTTGAGTATGAAAAATGGATCAAT
Source organism: Ambispora leptoticha (assembly GCA_910591765.1). Taxonomy (NCBI): domain Eukaryota; kingdom Fungi; phylum Glomeromycota; class Glomeromycetes; order Archaeosporales; family Ambisporaceae; genus Ambispora; species Ambispora leptoticha. Next base: position 7,737 of record CAJVPS010002520.1, on the reverse strand, counting down.
GATATATTCATTAGAACAGAACAAAAATCACTGCTTAGAGGAGAAACTAATTTCATCTAATCATTCTGCACAATATATTTTAATAATATTATTGTAAGACATAGATCATAATAATCAACATTTAATAGATATAATAAATCCATCAAAGGAAGATAATATATCAATGAAATAACTAAGAAAAAAGAATTAGAAGATAATTATAATAATGATGAATTATTACAAGATCAAGAAGTAAATAATATATAATTTAAATTCACTGGTTATAATAATGGAATTGAATATCCAACTGAAAGAAATTCAAGAAATTAATATTACAATAACTCATGGAGTAACAAAAGCAACTCACGAGATAAAGAATGAACAAATTACTCAATCAAAAAATATGACAAGATACTTAGCCCATGAAAATTCAATAGATGCTCACCAAACTTTAGAAACAATAGAAATTATCAATATAATTCTAGATCAAAATCACAAAGAAGAAGTAATTTTTGAGAATGACAATTCTACTCATATAAAGAAAAACTATATAAAGAAAGATCATATAACAACAGTGAAGAAAGAATACATAATCAAGAAAATAAAAGAAATAGAGATGTAATTCAAATATTTAAAGTAAAACAAGCAGATCAGATGATGATAGTGAATGATATTATGATAATGAGCAATACTTTGATTGATCACACTTGAAAAAAGAAATCAATATTATAACAGGATTATTAATAATAGGTGTAATAACTGCATTAATAAACATTATATGATCACTACTATCCAAAATAGGAAAAGATTAGATAAGGAATCAAATTAAATGATTAATACTATTAATAATATAATAATTCTTCAAAAACAAATTAAAGAAATATATACTCAATTATGTAGTAAATGTAATAATACATCAGATAGAACAAAATATTGACAAAATACTCAACCATCCAACAACAAATAAGATAACTACAAGAATTGTAGACACCATTATCAATGAACTAGAAACTACTATATTTGGACAAATCAAGAAATAACATAGTTTTAACTAAATTAAAACTCAGTTTAAAGCTAATAACAAAGACTCTAACATTAAAAATACATATAATCTAATTAGTTATAAAAAGACTAACTCAAGAACTCTCAGGAAAATCCATCAGAACAACAACTGATTCAACAATATACACCGGCAATAATAAAAGAATAAATCAAAGCCAATGATAAAATACTTTATTATGTAAATAAAATAATACAACTTAATAAATAACACAATTAGATAAAAATATATAAATTCATATTAACGAATCTATTAAAGTATGAAAACTTGAACAAAACTATTCAATCTATAAAACATGTTAAATATTAGCAATAATAACCAAAACAGTATGATCAATAATATAATAAAAATCTTACTCAAAACCAATATCTTAGAAAATCACAATAATGAAAATACATTAATTATAGCCAGATAAATACCATTACCATTAACACTTGAACTAACAAATGCAAAACCATACTATTATTTTAACAAAACTAATACCAATGAAAATATAATCATATTTGAAAACCAATCAAAAAACTAATTTATGAGATGTGGATATAACAAGATTAAAGTAACAAAAAATACTGACATACTTAAATAATGAACTGGAAAAAATTTATACCTGACATATTATTATTATAACTGCCAAAAATCATATTCAATGATCAATATGCATCAGGAACTTGCCAGACACTTTTACTGTAAATTTGACAAGAAATATAAAGATCAATACATCAAAAAATTACAATAAAAAATGATACTATTAATCAATTTATTTGATAATAAATCAATTCATTCAGACAAAACCATTAAAAGAAAAACATCATGAGAATTGGACAAGACAAATAAATCTTCAGAATCAAACAACAAAAAGAAGAACTCATACAAATAGCAATAATTATTATAAAATAACCAAAATCAGATCACTATATCATGAATAAATAATTGAACTCAAATCAAATATGATCAATATGACAAAATTATATTACTGTATTTTTTCAAAATAAGCATTCTAAAAATAAGCACAAATGGCCTTTAGTTTTAAATATAGATTTTTTAAGAATAAGCATATTCAAAAATAAGCATGTGTTATATTTTATTAATTAGTATCAGAATTAGTGGCTGAATTATCAATAAGCTGATTTATTTTTATTTTTTCCACACTATTTAATGTGAGAATATATATGTATTTTCAAGATATAAGGTTTCTTTGCTGCAATACGTGAATAAAGTCCAGAGTTGTATAATACATTTGCAACAGTTGATAAACTACAAGTGATGTCTAAATTATTGACTATTTTATGTAGTATGCATATCATTTTTTACTAGCTTCATGTATAAGTAAATCCTTTTCATGATTATTTAAGGCTGGTAATCTTTCTGAACGTGGTAAGTTCTTACTTTTTCTGGTTTGTTTATATTTGTTTAGAAAGTTGCATACTATTATAGGGTCACATCTGAGTATTTTTGCAATTTGAGTGACATTTATGGTATTCACGTATATCAAAATCTTTCTCTTTTTTCAATTTTGTTAAGTTGCATATAGGTAAATATCATTTTTTAACCTAACAAAATTATAGTATTGATGAAATGGCAAAAGATAAAGTGATATTTATTATCAAAAAAAGGAGAAAACTTGATAAATGTATTTTAAAAAATGGTTTTACATATAAATCGGGTGATACTTTTTGTATGCCTGAAAATAAACATAATCCCGATTTAGAACTCAAAATATGTCTCAAAAACTTATGCTTATTTTGGAGCAAATATGGTACTTGAGATAGTATAATATACAGCTGAATATTTTTGTGACAATTCAAAATGCAAAGAACAGATATATGACAGAAAAAATCATGATCATTACATATATAATATCTATAAATAATGCAAAAAATTATGGGATGCATACCATAAATGAAGATAATAATGAGTGGAAGAAGATAAAGAATATCAAATTCTTAAAAATAATAATACTAATAGAAAATACAAATATGCTCAATGAGGAAAAGGATTCATACAATATACTGATCACAAACAAGTCAAAATTAATAATATATTTTGAATCCAGATATCATCAACACAAGAAAAGATTAATAATACATAGAAATTATATAACAGAAAATCATCAAACAACTCACTAATGATATTATAAATCATGCAAAATAATTGATTTAATTACAATTGAAAACTAACTTTATTGTAATAAATATAAAGTTCAACTTGTAACAAACAAATACATTTTCTTTAAGAAAATAACAATAAATAATGAAGAAAATGAATTAAATGAATTACAAAAGATAATCCAGGATCAAAAAGATTTACTTCAAATTGTTATTAATAATTTTGTCATTCTAGAAAAGATATACAAAGATGAAAAATAAAGATGAATTAAATAATGTGATGAGTACTGACAAGAAAAGAAAATGACAATTATAATAATGCAATAATTAGTCAAATAAATAACAGGATTAAAACTTATGTTACAATCATTCTCAAATAAAAATGACTAATCTAACAGATTATCAATACTAGCAATATCAGAGATCAGTTCAGTTTGATTATCAATTTCTGATTGATCAGCATCCAAAGTATCATCATCACCTAATATTCAAAGAATTATAATCAGTAGACAAATTTCAAATATTAACAGACTGAATATAATAACTTATAGACTTGATAACTGACTGCTAAGAATTAATTAATGATCTTAAGAAAATAATCTGATTATGTAAATCAGTAATCAACTTCTCATAACTAATATAATGAGTACAAGTTGAATCAGTAGGATAACTACCATGATTATGATCATTAGAAATAGGAATCATATTACTATCACTAGCAATAGGATGATGATTTTAAATATTATGAGTATTTGAAACTATTAGAATTAACTAGAAAATAAAAATAAGAAAAAGCCTAATTAGCAATAAAACAATCTCAAAAACATATAAAAAGAAAACTTCTCTGCTCTCAAAAAATAACAAAAACATGATCTAAAAAATAATAAAATAACAAAAATAACATTATGATAATATCTAAACTATTAATCATAATCTTAATCCAATCATTAATTATCTTTATAATACTACCCTTATAATTTTATTTCTTAACATCTTATAACTCACCCATATTTATACTTATTAGACATTAATACCCTTCAATATTCATAATAAAATAATATAAATCAGAAATTTCCATCAAAATTAACGGAATTACAACAATCATATTACTTGATACAGGAGCTGATATGATAGTAATCAGCAAATAATTTACAGACCAAATACAAGCAAAATTACAAATAAATAATTATTCAAGCTATGGTATAATAGTATCAGGACAATCAATGAAAAGTCTAGGAAAAATCAGAAAAATATGAGTCAAAATTGAATAAGAATGATACTTCTTAGAATTATATGAAATACTAATAATAGATCAATTACACAGACCTATCATAATTAGAAAAAATGATATCATGAAATAGAAATTTATCATTAATCTAAAGAAAGAACTAATATAAAAAGAAGTGAATGGAACTTATCAGAAGATTATTAGTATATAATCAGTTATCATAATATCAAAAATAAAAGTAATTCATAATTAGAATGAAAGAAATAATTACATATAAGACTTTAGATAAATATTTCTATTAAAATCTGATAAAAACAAGAAAGAATGGATATATCATGAATAGCTATTAATAGAAAATAGATCTAATGACTATATACATCTATCAACAAATCTAACAATAGCACACAGACAAATAGAAAGAATATTAAAAGAAATAAAATAGGCAGAATATTCACATATTAAAGGAGTAATTATATATTGTGAAAGTAAAACAAGAAAAGAAAATAATAATAGAATTTTGATTATATCATAATAATTCAATAATAGATAGAAACATATAAAAAAAATACCAACATATCCATCTATATAAAAAATAGCTCATCAACAAAATATTATGAAGCAACCTGAAATAAACTATCCAAAATAATAAAGTACCTGAACTGCTATGCAGTATTAGATACAGAATACTGGTATATCGCAGAAAATACATGGGAAGAATTCAAGAAAATAATATGTGAAGAAGGTAAAATATGATTATATTACTTTAACAATATATCAGAACAAGTTATACATAGAAATGGAGAAGATTGACATGAATCACTCAGAAAAGGAAAGTTACCTAAATAAATAATTGAACATATACTTAAACAACAAATGGATATAATACTAGAAATATCAAGAAGAGAACTCTGAAAATAAGAGATCACCAAACTTCAAAATTATTATAATGAAATAACAGAAATAACAGAAACAAAAAACAAAAAAGAAAAACAATAAATGAATTACCTTCAAGAAACTTGAGAAATATTACAAGAATAACTAGCAAAAATACAAGATACATACTATCACTACAAAAATAAATCACAAAGAAATATATAAAAATTTGTTAAAAAATATGAAGAACATGAAAGACATATATTCATTAATCTTCTTAAAATAGAAACTAAAATCTATGTAATAGAAAGAAATGCAAGAATAGTGGAATTATCACAAAATATTAAAACTCTCAAAGAATAAGATAATCTATTACAAAGAAAAATACTTGATGATAAAGAAAGAATTTAACACTATTAAAAAAGACTAAATAACTCAGACAATAAACTTCTATTAGATGTAATATTATCACAAATAACAGAATAGAAAAACAGACTAGAACAAGTTACTATTAATCTAAACTTTCATAAAGAATTAACTACTAAGTTAAGAGTAGTTAATTGATATTTTCTTTAATAAATATATATATTTTATTTTATATCTTATTTTATTTCTTCTTGCTCTATTATAAAACTCATATAAATTATCTTATTGAGAAGATAATTAATTATATAATCTTTTAAAGTTATAAAAGTAAATAATTATTGTAAATATAATTACTCTTATCATTTTAAAATATTTATATATATATATATATATATAAACTTAAAATAATAATAGTCTTTTTAGTACCCTTTCTATAAAGATAAATTAAAGATTAAAATAAAATAAAATAAATTTGATTCAAGCTGAATCCTACAAAATTAATCAATATCAAAATAGAAAGACAATTTCAGAGATTAGTTAACACTTTCAATTCATCTTATTTAGCCAGACTATAAGAAAGAATATGACCAAAATGTGTAATAGATTATGCTAAATATATTACTTAGAATAAGTAATATAACCAATTGTAAGTATCAATCAAATTGACTATTCCTAAAAATTTATATATTACTATTTTTTCTAATTTACATTATTTGAAATGATGAAATGCTTATGTAAAGATAATTTTAATAAAGTACTGTGTTTTGAAATTATTATTTATTATAATTTATTTTCTACTTTCTTTATACATATACTTTATAAAAAAGCTAGACAAATGTTATAATAAATAAAGGTTTATGTTAAATAAATATTGCATTAATTATTAAATTAAATAGAGCTAATAGATAAAATTAAATATCTTATATTCAGTTAATTCTTCACTATATTTATACTTAAATTATGATCTTTTTTAGTTATCATCTTCTTTTTTCATATAAGAATAATGTAAGAATCAAAATTCTTCTTTTCTTTATAGATAATAATAGAAAACTTTCACTTTTTATTACTGAAATCTTTAATCTTTCATCTCTTAACAGATTCAATCTGAACACAGATCATTAAACTACTTTTAATATGAATTGTTAGATCTAAATCACAATTAAGATCATAATGATAGGAAATAATTCAAGGAATAGATTTTGATTTTGCTAAACTATATCATTTTGCAAACTTGTCTAATATAGTGCATAATTGAGAACTAGTATTCTGATAGTCTGATTTCACTTTCTCTAAAAATATAGCAAACATAATATAATTTATTTCAGTTTTTTCTTTATTAGATACTCTAGATAGATCAATAATTATATAACTTATTTAGAATTATTTTTAAGCAAGTTTACAAATTGTTAGAATCATTATACCTTCACTTAATATTTTTGTCAAGAGTATTATTAAGAAAACTACTTTGTAATACAGATTTTTGATCTTGTAAAGTGAATTTTGCTCACAATGATGCATAGAAAAAGATATTTTCTGAGATATAACCTAAAGAAGGTGATAAGTTCAAATATAATTATAAATATTTTAAAATAATAAATCTCACTTACCAAACATAATATATAAGTATAACAATTTTGATTGGATTATCTCTTTTTAGATCTCTTTTAGTTTAGATCTTCATTTTGTGCTATCTGTATAACAGATTAGCTTTGCATTACATTTTTAAGAAGATTATTTTCACTCTGGATACACAGATGATTATTATGTATTAATACATTTAGATTTAGCACATTATTACTCAAATGATTACCATGTGTATCACAATTACAAATTTAGATTATTAATGTTTTATTTAATTATTTCTTTTATAATTTTATTCATTCTTTATTATTATTTATATTTAATTTATTATATTTATAATTATTAGATTATGATTAGTTACCCTCTGGAGACGTGAATTAAGTTAATTATTTTTGTTTAACTCATATGTAATTTAAATTAGAAATTCATATTAATTTATTCGCATTTTGTATTCATTTCTTTCTAAAAATAATTATAAGTTATAAAATTAAAACTTATTCATATTGTATTTTATCTTGTTTATAACTATTAACAAAATAATCTTA
>CAJVPS010002519.1:0-12121 GCA_910591765.1 Ambispora leptoticha | reverse complement strand
TACAGATAGCGCAAAATGAAGATCTAAACTAAAAGAGATCTAAAGGAAGATAACCCAATCAAAATTGTTACATATATATTATTTTCTATTAGATTAAATAAGATTTTAAAGAAATATATAAATATATATTATATTTAAAATTCTATTCTCTTAAAAATTTATAAGCTAAACTTTATTATTTTATTTCTAATCATATTATTTTTATATTATAATTATTATTTTTTATTTCTTAATTTATTTTATATAAGTATTATTAACAAATAACTTGTTTAATTTATAAATGTTAAAAATAAAGTGAAATTGAAAAAAAAAGTAAATCATGCAATTTTTTAAGAAGTAAATCAATCAAATTGCAAGATGTAAAATATTAATATAATTTTAATTATATTGAAAATAAGTCAAAATTTAAAATATATTATTATATATCTAATATAATTAAAATTTTGCAAATATTTTTTATTAGATCATAAAAAGTGATTTTATAGATAAAATATTTATTTGAATTTTTTCGTAATATATTGATCTTCGATTTGATTGGTTTATCCCTTAAAAATCACGTGATCTGCACTTTTTTTCGGTTTTATAAACTGATTTTCTTGTAGATCACACATGAGATGATCGATATGATTTACCAGAAAGATTACCTGATTCTGCGCTGTCCGTAAACTTTCCTTAATATGATTTGATTGGTTGTAATCACGTGAGCAATACCCCAGAGAATATATCGACTGATGTCTAACTTCGAAAATTACAAAGAGCACTATTGAGTGAATCTCGCGAGTTTTACTTTATCAAAATATTTTTTTTCGTGAAGCAAGTGAGATTCCAATCGAGAAAAGTCCACCTGCAACCTCTCCATATAATACCTCAAATTTATTTGAAGTCCTAGCCAAGACGCCTTTCATATTAACCTTTCTTCCCATGCGAGCCTTAAAGAAAGGATTTTCATCACCACTTCTTGCTTCTTTAGAGCTAAGGGCTTGAACTAGCCACCTATTTGGACCCCATGCGTAGACAATTTTACGAGTCTCTACGTAGGATAACTAAAATCAAAAAGCCTGAAAATAGCCCAGATCTCAACCTTAAAAAGAGCTCCTAGATGAATAACGCTATACTTTACGGGAGTTTAAATTGAATTAGATGTTGTTTTTAATTAGAATCCTGAAATAATTATAATGCACAAAATTTTGTTTATACAACTAAGATGCACAGTAATATACATGTAATACAAATCTGGTATTATAAAAGAAATTCTTTGAATATTATTAATCGTTATCGTTATGATTGGAATGTTTTAATTGTTTTAACCTAGGGTAGCTTAATCCACACTTACGCCACATCACAATTGCGTGAAATTTTGTTATGTGGCGCAGCGCTTGGTTTATGGTGTCTTTATTCATTGTGTTAAAAAATGATACGGGGGCTTATGACAAAAAAAGTCCTTTACACAAACTCTCTCTTCAATGCCTTTGCCACCTATAAAGATTTCCTCGACACCTAGAGAAACAACGTCACCCGTTTCTCCGACAACGCCAACAACACCTAAATCTGTGTCCTCGAGCAGTACTGTTTTTATTAATAATGCTTTGGAAACTATTAGCGCGAGTAGGGAGGGAAGAAGAAAGGGAAAACTAAAAGATAGTCTTGTCAAAGCTATTGGTACGTGAGTTTTCTTGGTGATTAGAGAATGCTTATATAAATTTATGTATATTAGATCTTCAGTTTTGCGCGGCTTGCTAGTTTTGCCCATGTAGAAATAAACTATACACTTCATATCTATTTTACAAAGATAGTTTAATAAAATGCGTGATTTGAAATAGATGTAGAAAATTTATTTTATGTGATTTATCATTAACAACAAAAATAAATCAAAATTATAGAAATGATCAAAAAAGAGGAAATGACGGGAGAAAGGTGAACAAATAGCAAATTCAACCAATTTTATGTAATATTATACACTTTTTTGTTCAGTTAACCATAAAAATTCAAAACTAAAAAAAAATTATAGTAGCGATGCAAATATAATATTCGAACCACTTCAATTGGCCTGCCAGACAAGATCCACATCTCTTATGATAACAGCACTAGACTGTATTGGAAAACTGATCTCTTATAATTATCTGATTGAGCGGCCGGTTCCATGGACCCCAGATTTGGGCAACGAAAAAGAACCTGGGACTACTACGCGTGTCATCAAAAAACCCTTGTCCGAACGTGTTGTTGATACGATTTGTGATTGCTTTATTGGCGAGTATACAGATGATAAAGTGCAATTACAAATAATAAAGGTGTCTTTAATGTTCTCTTTTAAGCTCGTTTTCATTTATCATTTAATGTTAATTTTTTGCATGCTGCTTTTTTTTAATCGCGAAAATTTGATCCCAAAGGCGTTACTTGAGGCTGTATCATCGACAAAAGTGCCAATCCATCAATCTTCTCTATTAAAATCAATTCGTACTTCTTACAATATCTTCTTATTATCACGAAATCCCAACAACCAAATCGTGGCTCAAGGGATATTAACACAAATGGTTCACCATGTTTTTGCGAGGGTGAAAATTCACGAGAAGAATAAAGCTTTTCGATCAGACACTACAGAAAAGCAAGATATTTCTAATAACAATAACAATAATAATAGTAATAATGTCAATGATAGTAGCAACATAAATGACAGTGTCAATGGTGAAATTAATAATGAGGATGTTTCAATTATAACCGCAGGATCAGAAATGGATCTTGGAATGATGATGACACATGATCAAGGAGGCGAGATGGGAACAGAACTTGAAATCAACGGTAATAACGATAGCGGTGAAATAACACGGGAATTTTCAAATGATGTGACTACTACACCGACTGTTGAACCAGACAATCCGTTAAATAAAGAATTAGGGCAATTAAAAGCGGCAAGTGATTCGCGAGAAGAGATTGTGAAAGCTGTTGCCGAAGAAATGGAAGAAAGCAAAGGAGGCTCAGGTGAATCTTCTGTAGAAGGAAAACTCACATTGTATGTATTGTTCTCTGAGGATGCTTTTCTAATATTTTGCTAATAGAATTTTTTCATTTTTTTTCTGCGCTTGAAAACAATCATTTAAAAATAATCCTCGAATGATAATAATCGAATAATAAAAGAAAATCTTTTGAAAATCGTAAATCATTTGAGGGTGCTTCCGAACTTGACAACGTCAACGGCACATCAACAACTAGACCCGACCTATATGTCAAGGATGCATTTCTTGTATTTCGAGCACTTTGTAAATTATCCATGAAACCACTGTCTTCTGAAACTTCAATGGATCTGAAATCGCACTCCATGCGGTCTAAATTATTGTCACTTCACCTGATATTAACGATATTAAGTTCACATATGCCCGTTTTTGCATCACTAGAAGTGATTATTACGTCATCGACCACTTATGAGAGTACACCGTTAATTCAAGCAGTAAAACAGTATTTATGCTTGAGTTTGAGTAGGAATGCTGTAAGTCCTGTACAACAGGTGTTTGAAATCAGTTTGGAGATATTCTGGAAATGCATGAGTCAGTTGAGAAGTCATTTAAAGGTATAGCTTTGAAACTGTAAAATTAATGCACTTTTTTTTAATAATCATTTGAAATAATATCTTATAATTTGATTTTGTTTGGCGCAGAAAGAAATTGAAGTTTTTTTTAATGAAATTTTTTTACCAATTCTGGAAATGAGAAATTCTTCAACACAACAAAAACATGCATTGTTGAATATTTTATTAAGAATTTGTAATGATCCACAAAGTCTTGTGGAAATTTACCTTAATTATGATTGTGAACGTGAAGCATTAGATAATATATATGAAAGGTAAGAAAGGAAATTAATAGTAAATATTTGTTGAAAGTCGAAATTTTTCCTCTTTCTATTAATTAATTTGATCTTAGGATCGTGAATATTGTATCAAAGATCACAACCAGTTATTCTACCGGGATAATTACATCATCTTCCTCAACAATATCTTCTTCCTTCGATCCAAACAAAGAATCATCTACGACGAACACATCATCTAACAAAAATACTGGATTTTCTTCTCCAATAGTCGTTATTCCACCGTCACTCACTACCACAACTGTTGAAAAAACAAAGCCACCTCAATCACCATCTAACTCTCAAACAGAACTCGTATTGAAAAGTCAAGGGCTTGAATGTCTTGTATCTGTTCTTCGTTCTCTCGTTGCTTGGTGTAGTAATAAATCAGATGAAGAAAATGATGCGTATTTTCGCAAAAGCGATGATACTCTCCTTGAGGCGACATCTCCTCGGTATTCATCATCCACTCTAAATAATACTAGTAATAGTAGTAATTATAATGGTATCGGCAACAATACACATACAAATACGAGTAAATCTTCGCCAACCTCTTCAATAGTGTCACTTGGTTCACAATCAACTAACACCAATGAGAAAATTACGAACGTTTGGAAAGCGATGGATGATCCCGAACAATTTGAAAATCTAAAACATCGTAAACAAATACTTCAAGATGGTATTAAGACTTTTAACTTCAAGCCAAAAAGAGTACGTGTTTTTTGCAGCTTATGTCAAATCCCTTATAGTAACAAAAGAAACAGAATTTAATATTGATATTCTGACTTCATAAAAAAAGGGTATTCTTGCTCTATTATCTGCAGGCTTCATCGCGAGCACGGCTCCAATCGATATTGCACGATTCTTGTTAACTTCCGAAGGATTGAATAAAGCTATGATAGGAGAATATCTGGGCGAAGGGTAAGAAAGAACTATTCTAATATAATAACGACCATTATTTAATTATTTTATTATTTCTTTATAGTGAACCCGAAAATATTGCTATTATGCATGCATTTGTCGACTTGATGGATTTCAGTCAGATGAGATTTGTCGATGCGTTGAGGCTATTTCTACAATCTTTTCGATTACCAGGTGAAGCTCAGAAAATCGATAGATTTATGTTGAAATTTGCGGAACGTTATGTGGACGGAAATCCAAATCAATTTGCGAATGCAGGTAAGTTGAAATTCTTTCTATACAATGAATATTCAAATGATAACCCTTGTTCTATATATATAAATAATAACATGTTTTACTAAACTGGCGATACAAATAATTAACGATAGACACCGCGTATGTTCTCGCATACTCTGTTATAATGCTTAACACCGACTTACATAATCCGCAAATAAAACGTCGTATGACTAAACCGCAATTTATTCAAAATAATCGTGGTATCAATGATAATGCTGATCTGCCGGAAGAGTATCTGGAGGCGATCTATGATGAAATATTAATCAATGAAATCAAGTTAAAGGATGAACAAGAAGCCGCGGTGATGCAACAGGCTGTGCCACCGCCATCTGGAGGTATCGGAATATCTACCATTGGAAATGCGATAGTTAATGCTGGTCGCGATTTTAAACGAGAAGCGTATCAGGTTGCGTCTGAAGAGATGGCTAATAAGACTGAGGTTTGATCTTACCTTTTTTTTGTATTGACAAGAGTTTTTATTCGATCCTATTTTGATTATGTAAATTTTATTATCGTATAATAGAATCTTTTCAAGAGCATGTTAAGAGCTCAACGTCGCGGTATTTACACAGCAAACACGACATTTTATAGTGCATCTCATTTTGAACATGTTCGTCCAATGTTTGAAGTTGCCTGGATGCCTGTGCTTGCTGGGTTATCGGGGCCTTTACAAATCACCGAAGACCCTCATATAGTAACTTTGGCTCTGGAAGGATTCAAATTGGCTATTCGCATAATATGTCTTTTCGATCTAGAACTTGAACGCAACGCATTCGTCACTACTCTTTCAAAATTCACATTTTTGAATAATTTGGGCGAGATGAAACCGAAAAACGTTGAGGCGATAAAAACTCTTTTGGATATTGCATTGACTGAAGGAAATTATTTGAAGGATTCTTGGCGTGAAGTGTTAATTTGTGTCAGTCAATTGGAAAGATTTCAGTTGATCAGTAATGGAGTTGATCAGACTGTTGTGCCGGATTTGTTTAATGCGCGAAAACCAAATCGGTAAGTTATCCTAAGGTAACTGTTTTTTTCTTGTTTCAATATGAATTAATAAAATTTTTTAAATATTAGAAAAAGTTCCGCTGAGTCTTCAGTTTCAAGACGTACTTCACTCTCTAAACGTTCATTTTCTTCAAAATCAGTTTCACAAGTAATTTCTTCTTTAATTATAGCAGAATTAAGAAATTTCTATTTATGTTTATAATTAAATTAACGATTCCGCATTGTATGTTAAAGGTTGTGTTTGCAGAAGACGTCGCGATGCAAAGCAGATCTTCAGAAGTTGTCGTAGCTGTCGATAAAATATTTAGTACAAGTTCAAATCTCTCAGGGGTATTTAGATACTTATATCATTTGTCGTTTTTTTATCATTAATTGCATGCTAATCACTTTATTATTTCATAAAAGACCGCTATAGTTGAGTTTGTACGAGCATTATGTGAGGTTTCTTGGGAAGAAATACAATCTTCTTCAATGACAGAACACCCTCGAATCTTCAGTTTACAAAAATTAGTCGAGATTTCATACTACAACATGGGACGTATTCGTATGGAATGGTCTAAAGTATGGGCGATTTTAGGCGAACATTTTAATCAGGTATTATTATTGATATGAAGAAAACACTATTGATTAATGCTTACATGAGAATCATAGAGATAATGATATTTATAATTGCCGTCATATAAAAGGTTGGCTGTCACCAAAATGTACGCGTTGGATTCTTTGCAATCGATTCTCTTCGTCAATTGTCGATGCAATTTTTAGCCAAAGAAGAATTGCCCCACTTCAAATTCCAAAAGGATTTCTTGAAACCATTCGCATATATTTTGGCCAACAACCCAAAAATCGAATTAAAAGATATGGTAGGTATTGTCGTATTGTTCAATTATTATTTTATTTCTTATTTCGTGTTTGAATGTAATTTTTTTGAATTCGTCTAGGTATTAAGATGCTTACAACAAATGATACAAGCGCGAGCACAAAATATAAAATCTGGATGGAAAACGATGTTTAGCGTGTTTTCATCGGCGGCGAAAGAGTCACATGGTAAGTAAATTCAATTGATTTAATTCTAATTTTATTAGATTTTTTATGGCATTTGATTTCTTTCTTTAGAATCGATTGTTGTCATGGCATTCGACCTTGTAAAAGGGCTATTCAAAAATCATTTCGAAGATGTGGTGGCTAATAGCACATACCCCGATCTGATGGTGTGTTTGTGTGAATTTTGTAAGAACGATCGGTTTCAGAAAACAAGGTATCCTGAACGTTTTTTCTTATAATTAGCGCGAGTTTTTCTATTAAAAGAATGATTCTTATATATTAATAATATTCTTCTGTTTAGTCTTCAAGCCATCGAACTGATTGATCAATCAATATCAAAAATGTTGGAGTATCCAAAATATCAAATTAATGGTCAAATAATCGGAACTAACGAGGATCCCTCGTTCAAATTCTGGTATCCTGCTTTGTTTGGTTTTCATGATATAATTATGAATGGTGATGACTTGGAAGTACGGACAAGGCAAGAATTCCATATCTGAATAGTTTGTTTACATTATCACTATCGATTAACTATTAATCACATAAAAATACAGAGCTTTGCAATATATGTTTAACACACTAAAAAAATACGGATCAAAATATTCAGAAGAATTTTGGGATGTCATCTGTCGACAAGTGCTCTTTCCTATGTTTGGCGTGCTCAAGTCCAGCGAAGACTTTCTAAAAGTAGATACACATGAAGATATGAGCGTGTGGTTGTCCACAACTATGATACAGGCTTTACGTAATATGGTTGATTTGTTTACATATTATTTTGATACTTTGGGGAAAATGTTGGATGGGTTATTGGATTTATTGTGTTCGTGTATTAGTCAAGGTAGTTGAAATTCCCATCTTTTTTTAAATGCCGTCGCCTATGGTCTTAATTCAGGATGGTATTATTGACCTGAAAGAAGGTCAGGTCTGATTAATAGTCACTTGTTCAAAGTTTTATCATTTACTTATATGAGCTTGTTTGTAAAATATAGAAAATAAGGCACTTTCACGGATCGGAAGTTCTTGCTTACAACAATTGATAGAGAACAATGTGACAAATTTAGATTTTGTGCATTGGGGAAAAATTAGTCAAGCATTTTTACGGTTATTCAAGATATCGACACCTTATAATTTACTAGACGAAGACAATCATTTCCTTGAATCGGCACATGAATTATTTGATGAAGAGGAAGCGATGAATGAAGGTAACAAAGAAATCACAAATTTTTCATTGCAAATTGAAAAGAGGATGGCTTATTTTAATTTCTTTCTATTGTATTTTATAAAAATAAAGATCAAGAAGACGAAGATCTCGTGATAGACATAGACTCAGTTCGGAAAGAAATCAGTAGTTGGAACAACGACAGCGAAATTGATGAATTCTCTTCACCCGCAAAGAAAAAAACAGCACAGATTCGTCAACGACATTTTGAAGAATTCGACGACATAAAAGTGAAATGTATACTACATCTGCTTGTCATTGAAAACATCAATGAATTGTTGAAAACAGAAATTATTTATAAGTCGATGCCAGTCGAACATTTATTGATTATCGCAGGGTGTCTTGAAAAATCGCATGAGTTTGCGATTAAATTTGATGAGAATTATGAGTTGAGGTTGGCGCTTTGGAAATTGGGTATCTTTGTGTTTTATCTTGTGATTGGTCATTTTTTATTCTGAAGTTGAAAATAATAACGAATTAAATATATATTTATAAAAGGATTTATGAAACGTCTACCTAACTTGCTAAAACAAGAATCAATTAGCGCGACCTCATACATAAATCTAACGTTACGCATGTTACGTGATCCAAACGAAGATCGACGACAAAAAAAGCAAGAAATAGAAATGCAATTAATACCGTGTGTATTTTTGCTATACTAAATCACGCAAATAACATCCTAAAATTAATAAACCATTTTTCATTCAATTTGACTTTTTTAATCACAAACAGACTAACATTAAATATGCTACGACGCTATAACTCTTTCGACCGTAAGACTCAAGCACCATATGTTATCGCGTGGACACCGGTCATTGCTAACGTACTTCATGGTTATTTGAGTTTTTCTGATGAAGATGTGAGTTCTTTCTAAATAATAATTCTCAACGTTTTTTTTTAATATCTTTATCTAACAATCTTTTATTCTGGCATAGTTTCTAAAGTATATTAACAACATTTATCCGGTTGCTTTGGACCTACTACTTCACGATATTGGAAAAGATGTATGTCCGGCTTTGCAAGAACTATTTATACGAACTGGAGTTCTATATAAAATAATCAACACCACATCCACCGTCATCTCGAACTGAAAAATATCAATTACCACCCCATTTCTAATCCTTTCATAGAGTAATTTAATTTTTTTATAGTAAAAAAGTAGATTTGTAATATATTATCACGGACATGTGATAAAATGTCACATGCACGTGAATCATTTGATAATTTATGTGGCCGCGATTTTCATAGAATTAAAAAAGTGCAATCATTCTTAACACATTCGTACTAACATTGTAAGTTTGAGACTTATAATGTAAACGATGCCTCCAATTTATATGCAAAAAAATATAAAATATATTCAATAATAAAAACACTGAGCAATGAAAATCAAAGAAATGAGAAAAATTTCAGAAGTTCAAAATATAAAAAATTTAAATTAAAGAGAATGTTAATAATTATAAGATAAATTTGATATTTAATTAATACAATCAGATATAACATAAAAACAAAAAGATTATTTTATTAGTATTTAATAATTAAAAAATAAAAAAACCCTTAGTTAAATAATAATAAAGAAATTATTGTTTTTCAAGTTAATTTTAATATTAAATAATTATAATAATATAAAGTTAGTTTATTAAATAAAATATAATAAATTATTAGATAAATTAATTACAAATACAGTTAGTTATAAAAAAATTAATTTTTTAAATTCATTATAATTTAATAAAGAGTTATTCAAATATAAAAATATATATATATATATATATATATTGTTATCTTTTTGATACAAGTTTGATATGAGGGTGAGTATTAATTCTAATATTATAAAAGTATGTGATAAAATTGATCATATGCTTAAAGTGATATTGGAAGAGTCTTTAAAAGATTTATTAACAAGAATATAAATGTTATTATCTTAAGATTTATTTAAAGATAGATAATGATAGTATTCTTATTGTAGCTAGAATATAATCCAACTCTAAAATATAATTTCAAGACAGATGTAATATATAGTTTATTAACAAAACAAAATAATAGATCTTAATCAAGATCTATTCTACAAGAGAGATTTCTTAGAATTCTCTTAAAACTAAAATCTACTTAAATATGAATTAAGAACTAAACTTATAGAACTCAAACTAACTAACTAATTAACTATTAACTAACTTTTTAACTATCTAACTGTCTTGTCTAAATTCACTAGCTAAGATATATCACTTTTATATATTTTAAAGATTATACAAATGATACTTTTGTTATAATACTTATGTTAATTTTGTTATAATCTAAATATTATTTTAGCTAGTATCATAATATTAATTTTGTTATGATAATATTATTATTTTTACTATAATAGTTTTGCTAACTTTATTATGATAATTTTGTCATAATTATTGTATTTGTGAAATTTTCTAAAAATATCTATAAATAATATTCTCTAAAGCTAATATTTAATAAGATATAAGTAATTATTCATCCAATCATATTATGATATGAAGTAACTAATAATATAATTAATTAATATTCTACTAAAAGTTTATATCACAATAATATAAATTATAAAAAGACTTTAAGATTATTTCTAAATAATATTAATTTATTTTTAACTAATTTTTTAAAATAGTCTTATATATATTACATATATAAAGGTATTATAAAATAATTATATAAAAATAAGTTTAATTATATTTTCTTATTAAAAATTTTATTAAAAATTCTTATAATTTAATAAATAAGTTATACAGTAGTGATTATAAGTATTCTACCAGTTATATTACTTAAATATATATAATAATAACTTCTTAAATTTTTCAGATAAAAGATGTATAATAATATCTGATTATATATAAAATTTTAGTTTAAATAAATATTGTTAGCAAATTTTTCAAATATCAAATATTTTGTATTAGATTATACTATACTTTCTATATAATGCCAATCATAAAAATTCAAAAATTCATATTTTGATATTTTCTAACAAAATTTTGTATTCTTTTTTTTTCTCTTTTATTTTTTGAACTAGCTATAATTATGCTTAGGATTTATAAGCAAATTATAATATGATCACTACTATGAAATATAAATAAGGATATAATATAATAACTCTAAAAATTATAATACATAGTTATTTTCTTTATAGTAATAGTTATTTTATAATTTGACTAGATATTTCAAAAATTATGTAAAGATAGCTTTGATAAGCAAAGAAAAAAAGAATTATGAAAATTAATTAAAAATATATGAAGATATGAATTTTTAAAGGTTTAAATTCAAAATAAGTGAATGTGATTTTAATATATTTTCATATATTTTTAAAGTAAAATATCTAATATTTGGAAAATTTACTAGTAATATTTGCTTGAGCTGAAATTTTACATATAATCAGATCTTGTCATATACTTTTTGTCTGAAAATTTTAAGAAGTTATTATTATATATATTTAAGTAATATAATCAGTAGGATATTTATAATTACTACTGTATTAAAAAATTAAAATTATTATATAATAAAAATAAAAATTTTCTTTTTATATTAAAATTTATAATTTTATTAAATATTTTTTATTTTTATATTAAATAAAATTTATAATTTATAATTTTTTTAGATTTTTTTAGATTTTTTTAAAAGAATTATTTTAATTATAAAGTTATTACAAAAATTTTTTTAATTAAATTTAAAATATATAGGATATAACAAAAAATGAATATTTTATTTTTAATAAAAATATATATATTTGATAACTTAGTGAAAAAGTTTACTTAAAAGTATTTAATAGCTTATCTTAATAAAATTTTTCATAATTAATATTTTTTTATTAAA
>CAJVPS010002518.1:0-12124 GCA_910591765.1 Ambispora leptoticha | reverse complement strand
TAATAATAATAATAATAATAATAATAATAATAATAATAATAATAATAATAATAATAATAATAATAATGAATAATAATTCCTGTTAATCACTCTGCCTACAAAATTTAGAAGTGAGGAAAAATTTATTACATATATTAAACTTCTTTTACTACATACTTTTACATAAATATAGCATAAATTATTTTCTTTTTCTATTCTTTCCCTTTTTTCTAATATAAATATTATACATAACTTCTTTCTTCTTTTTCATAAAAATATAAAAAATACCAAAAATATACAAAAACATAACAAAAAACCTAAAAACAAAATTTTCTCTCTAATATCCTCCTTTCTTCATATTATTATAGTATAAAACACAGATAACTCAAACTCATCAAGCATATCTAAAGCTACTAAATCTTCTGTTCACTTCATTTCTACTATATCTATAATATCAATACCTTTAGATTTTTCTTAAAAACAAGTTTTTTCTCCATCCTCCAATAATCACAGAATTCTAGCCAATCAAAACAACTCAAAACACAAATAAAAAAAACTCATAGAAATTATACTAATCCATATTCAAATCCCAATTCAGAAAACTACCACATCATACACAGTATATTCTCATACATATTATCATTCAAAAATAGATCAGATATTGAGTTAACATATGAATCAAATGACACAAATAGTATGAATCTAGATTTCATTGATTATTAATCTGAGATATTAGAAATAGATAATCAATTTCCACCAATCAATTATAATACAACTTCTCAACCCAATCAAAATAATCAACATAATACATATTACTATAATATCACATCAATTAATGACAGTTAATAATAACAAGTCATTATTAGCTATAAAAGATATAATATATAGATTTAATATATAGCATTCATAAATGAGGATCAGAAAGAAACTGAAAATATCAATCATAATCAACTAAAACAATATGCTTATAAACACTTATGTGAAATTTCAGGCTACATCTCATACAAGATAATAAAAATTAATATACAAAATTATTTTCAAGTATCCTTTAACTCATCTCAAGCTCTTCAAATAGCTCTTACATATATAATTAACAAAAGTCATCACTTACTAGCCAAAAAATTACAAAATAATGTTTAAGAAATTAATACTAACATAATCTCTCTCAGAAATATCTCACTTAACATTCTTGAAAGCTTAATTCATAATACATTCTCACAATTTGGCACAGTTAAAGATATTAAATCTAAAATAGCTAATCAATAGTAATATACTATAATTAAATTTGAAGAAAAAGAAGCTGCCAATAGAGCTCTTCAAAATTAGTCAACTCTTCTAGGACAAGATAGTGTATGAATCATTCCACTACAAAATCAACATAAAATAATCACAAACAAAGATCAATACAAACTCAAACTTACAAATTTATCATATGGATACATAATATATGAACTTTTTGACTACTTGAACTCAATAAATATCAAAATCTGTTATATTTCACACTTACTAGTAAAATATCAAAGACAGCAATATGCCTAAATTACTTTTGCATCAGAAATTAACCTAAATACAATACTAATATTATCAGTTATACTCAGATAATCATATCTAAAATAGAAATAAAGATTAACTATTATTTGTAATATATACTTCAAACAGAAATATCATGTATCAAAATATTATAGCAAAGCAAAACATGTCTTTCAATATAAATAACTTAATAAATTATATGAAAATAAAGGAATTTTCTACAGAAAATCAAATATCAACATAACTTTCAAGTCTTATAAAGATATTTTATTAGGAGGAAAAAGCTCTAACACCCCAATCACTAATTCATAACAAATCTCTTGATCCTAAAATTAACAAAATATTAAATTATCACAAAAGCAAAATACTCACAATAACATCAAACTCACATCTAATCTAATAATAATAATGAACAAGCAACCTCCCTATCTAAACTTTGAAAAGATATAGATATATTATCAACACAACTCAATTTATTATAACTAAAATTTGAATCAATAAAACAAAAACTCAATCAAATACTATTCAAAGTATCACTCTCTATACAAAATCTAAATATAATAAATAAACAAATCACTTTAACAATATCATAATCAAACATAATCAATAATTAATCATCTATAATAATTTCGCAATCACAATCTATAGAAAACTTAAATCAAATTATTCATAATCAAGAAAATCAAATCACAAAACTAATCACACTTAATTAGCAACTGCAAAAACAATAACAACAATTCCAATCTCAACAACAAATTATAATAGAAAAACTCAACATAATCAAAAATTAAAATACTTATAATAAATAATCCTATAAATTTATCATTCACTTCAACAAACTTATCACAAATGACTCATCTCAATTATAATATAAATACAAACTTCACTATAATAAACTCACTCATAATCTCACAAAATACATTATACACATACCCAACAAATAATAATATAAGCTTCAAACAAATAAATATACTAAGAATTACTACTCTAAATTGCAGAGATCTTAACACAAATAGAAAAACTAAAGATATTTACTTATTAATCTAATTTTATCACATCAATATTATCATTCTTACTAAAACTAAACTTTAATTACATATAGCAAAATACTGCTTTAAAAGTTTTTCAAACTATATTCACATCTGAACATGCAACAATAACTGATTATTTGATACTGGAATTAGCATACTACTTTATAATAACTAACATACACATTTACAAAAAACAATCAAACTAGAAGGTTACTTAATTCATATCAAACTTGCCTTCAAATAATCAATAAATCTCAATATAATAGAATGTTATCTACCAGTATAAACTATAGATAGGAAAAAAAGTTCAAATACAAACTTATACAATATATAAATAATATAATATTACACGAAAAATACATCATCATAGGAGAAGACTTCAATAAATACTACTTCTAATTATCCAAGCACAGTCTAACTAATCTACTACTTTTCAAAGAAATAGATGATGGCTTTCATCTTAAATATCCAGGATTATTCAATCATACATGAACAAGATAATAAACTCACTGTCAACTAAATACAATTTGATACTCATCACTCATCATCAATCATCTCAAGTATACATCAATAATAGAATAATAATAGATTGAAACAAATTACCTACTAGTAATAAATAACTTACATACTATCATCTTATTCTACAGAATACCACAACACATAATTAATTAATACAAATAGAAAAAATATGCATACAAAATTAAAAATATCCCAGATTAAACATGACTAGAATATTAATCCTTAATAGTAGAAATCTTTTAACAAACAGAATCTAATACTATATCAATTAATTCTCAATGGATCAAAATCAAAAATTCTATTATACAATCAGCTGACAAAATATTAAAAAAGATAAATATAACTAACAAAAAAAATATACCAAAAATAATATGCATAATATAAAAACAGATCTTTATACTTAACACAATAATTTACTTTCATATACACATCCAAAACCAATAAGAAAAATACATAATCTTAGTAATACTCATCAATAAATACAATAACTCCAGACCAACTCTCATACTTCTATCATCAGATATTCACAAAACAGATTGGCTTCAAAAAGTAAAATAACTACAGAAATCTCTAGCAATAAAGAAGATATTAGAAATAAAAAAGTGCAAAACAGAAATAATTATAACAAACATCAAGAAAAATCAATAGCTACTCTATTATAATCCTGGCACAATGCTTCACAACTCATTAAATAGGAACTATTAACAAATCTTCATTACCAAAGTACATCAAAATAATCAACTCACAGATTATCTTATCAAAATTAAAGAACTAGTCAAACAACACTTTCACCAATGAATACATTACAGAAATATCACACTCTTTTCTAATAACCAATGGCATAAATAATATAAATCACAAGATCATATATCTAACTCAGTATTCTTCACCATCTGCAATCCAATATCTTTAACTAAATTTCTCAATACTCTCACAGCAGCTCTCTCTTTTAAAGCTTCAGGTCTAGATGATATATATAATATCTTATTCAAAAAATACAATCACATAATCCATAATGCTCTCATAAATCTATTTAATAACTACATACAAAAAGCAGACATGCCAATAGAATGAAAAAATACTATCATAACTTTTATACCAAAACTATATGACTGGAAAGGAAATCTAGACTTCACATGACCTATAATATTCATTAATAATACTAGAAAAATCTTTTCTTGCATTCTCACAAGTAATATTTCAATAATCTGCAAAAATCTTAATATATTACAAGTTTCAATTCATCAGTTCTTCCTAACACCAGCATAACTGCTCCTATTCACATACTCAATAGTCTGCTTGAAAATACATGAACTTATAAAAAAGAAATTTGGTACATCTTTCAAGACATAAAATGAGTCTATGACTCTGTCAGTTGGATAATATTATCCAAAGCACTTATATAAATAAAAGTGCATTCTTAATATATTAACCTATTAAATAATATTCACAATTCTCATCTCAATCAAGTAATCATTGTATATAGTAATACAGAATAATACCTAGTACTCGATAGTATAGATTAAAAAGAAGTTAATGTTCCTATTCTCTAGCACATATTTTATGATCTCTTACTTTGCTATATCAATATTCATCATCAACAAGATGAATATATAATCTCTACTTCATGAACATTATCTATCTACCCTCTTAATTAATCTATAATCTCTAAAACTATCAACCATAATGCATATGTAGATAACACAATCTGGCTCGCTCACTTATCAATCAGCATGCAAAATATTCTTAATTTAACTATCCAATTTTATAATATGTGTGATATTAATATCAATATTTCAAAAATAAAAGTACTTCAATTCAACACAAATTCAAACTTTCCAATATCAATCCTATACTTTGGAAATGAAAATGTACCTTTAAAAATTCTGCAACCTTTAGAAAGTACAAAATATCTAGTCTCTGAATCAGTAGAGATGACAAATTTCAAAAATAACAACAAGTTATCAAGCATAATATACAACATGTATCATATATATTAGTATAGAAAAAACTTAATCATTAGTAAGTTATATATATTATTAATAGTATACTATTTCTAGCTATTAAATATCAATCATAACTAATCATCCTCTCCAAAATATTTTGCTCATCAATAATATGCCACTGCAAAAAACTACTTAAAGCCAAAGCAGATATAATATAAGATATATCTGATATCCTTTTATATCACAAAAACTATTTCAATCTAACAAATATATGGGAATTATAATCATAACACAAAATTAGTAAACTCATGTACCATATTAATGATATAGACTTACTTGGTCAAATAACTCAAATCTGGTTATGGGATCTATAAGAACAAAGATAGCTCTCACACTTGATACTTTTAACTCCAACATTAAAATACTCTTCTTCTAGAAAAAATCTTATTACAAGTATCCTTTCTCTAATAGCTAAAATTAACATTAGCTTTACTACTTTCAATACTATATAGTAACTACTACTATAACTCTCTAACATAGATTACTTTCTTCATAATATCATCAAGCAATGGTCTTTATATCTCAAATATTATTCAACTCTAAAAAAAGATAAAGTAATATTTCTCAAACAACTTACCAAATATAATGGAACACATCTTATCATATAGAGATAATATAAAAAATGATTCAGACAAAAAGCATATGAAGCAAAATCCAAATAGTTTACAATACTCAAGCAAATAATTTTATAAGATATAATCACTTAATATATCTCTAATCAATATAGGTCATCATCAACATTATCATATATCACTTCTCAAATCTCAGTCATGTCACACTTTATCAGCTCAAACAAATCTGCTATCTCATGGTAATAAATATTCACTACACTCAATAATCTCCCAAATTCAATTACAATTTACTTAGATAGATCAATATAAAACTCACTCATAACATAAGTAAAAGCAGATATTGCATAGATAATATAGCTATCTTCAATATCAGTCTCTTTTTCGATATTAGAAATACTATCTACTACTAAGGCAGAAACTCTTATAATCTGCACAATATCTAAATACATATCATCAAAAAGTCATATCATCATTTACACAGATAGTCAAGCCATTATACAAGAATACAAAAAGAATATCATCAACTGACACTCTCTCTTATAATAAAAACTTTATCAGTAACTATACTAATATCTATAGGAAATTCTAGCTTATAACATTCAAACAAAAAATATATACTTAAAAATAAATAAAGTAAAAGATCATTCAGATAACTCTGGCAATGACATAGCTGACAGACTAGCAAAAGAAGAATGTATCCAACTATTAATCATAATCAAACTCCAACACCTATTATCAACTCAATATCTTTCCATCTTTCACAAGAATCTCTTAATCGATTCTAATCTCTGGCACTTTATCAAATATTTTCATAGTAGTCAAAATATCCTCACATGGTAATAATCTACATATATTAAAAACTTTCTGTCACCTTCTCTTATTTCTTTAATAAACTGGAAAGCTTCTCATCACTATTAGAAATACATAGACAAAAATAATCTTACTCATATTTCTAATCAAATATTCATAATCAAAATTATCACATCCTTCCTTCCTGTTCTCAATTTACTTTTAAAATGCAAGCCAGCACTATATACTAGTGATCTATGCTTCAGATATCAATCTTACCTCAAAACAATTAATCATACATGGGAATGCTTTCACTTAACAGATCTTTTACATATTCTATTATCAGTCATTTCACACAAACTAACTTCTCTCATTCATTCTCATCTAATTCTATCATCACACACAAATATCATTACCCTCACAACAATTTGCAGATAATTCATAAACTTATAACTATCTAGCTTATTAACAGATATAATACTATTCTTCTCATCAATCTTCATTATTCACCTTTTAGATGATCTAATTCTATATACACTAACCTCCTTTCTTCTTATTTATCTTTCTCAAATCAAAACTCTCCAGATCTCTGCTCTTTTCATACACTAATTTATATCAAAATTTCAAAAAATAATATAACTTCTCTGCTATCAAGTACAAATAACTTCCAAACATCAATCATACATAACTGTTAAAATAAAATACTTACTTATTATCAGCATCAACTTCAAAGACAAACCTTTAGATTACATATTCTCTATCCCTTACAACATAATTCTCAGAATATAAATAGATTCAAATCTCTGTGAATGTCAACTTTCTTCTTCCTTATACATTAATAATACTTGCCCACTAACAGGACATATCAAAATAGCACACACTAACTTTATCAAGCAAAAGTTGCAGTTAGTAACTTTTTATAATGATCTTCTTAATTTCATAATATCAGTTTAATTCTAGATTAGCCCATTAGTGGCTAATCATATTGATATTTTCTTTAAGAGATTTTTCTGATAGCCCATTTTGTACAATAGAAAACTGTCTCTAGGATAATTAAAATTTTGTAATTTAGCATAATTTCTTATATCCTGAATAGGATTATACTATAGCATGTTAAAAATAATAATAATAATAATAATAATAATAACTTAATATTTTTTTTATATCTCTTTCCTATTGATCTCTTGATTAGATAAAATCTAAGTTATTTAAAATAAAAAATTTATTATAACTGTTCTTTAATTATATTAATTTAATAATTAAATATGACTTATTACTCATAATTTTTTTTATTTTATTAAGTTTTTTCATTTTCTATATTTTTTTATAATTAATATTATACTTAAAAGTTATAAAATATTACAAAAATATCAAAAATACATAAAAATTAAAAATACTTTTTCTTCTTTTTTATTTTATTTTTCTTTCTTTCTTATCTTAAGTTTCTAACTAATATACTAACATATCTAATACACAAAAATAACACAATAAAAAAACTCTTCAAAAACTCTTCTAACTCTAATATTATCTATAGAATATCTCAAAAATACTCTTGATCTTTAATCTTCTTCTCAAGTAAATAAGTTAGTAGCCATTTCTTCTGTTCTATTAACCAACAAATTTTTAAATATACTTTCTAAAAATATCAAGTCTAGTATATATAAAAATTTATATAACAGATCATTTCACACATATACTTCACATATTAAATATGCAAAAAAGAAAATATTAATATTTAAGTTAACTAGTAATAATAATAATTTATATCCAATGAAGAAATAATTAATATCAGTAAATAACTTAATTAGTTAATATAATGAACTAAATAAAGAAATCATCCTATCTGAATACAGTCATACTAAAAATAATATCATAATATTATATAATAATACAGAAGATAATAAAATCTCTTAATCAAATAATAATGAATAAGAATTGGATATTGTTATTAGTTTTAAAAGATATTAAAATTAGATAGCTAAAAATCTTCTTTCTAATCAATTATTCAAAGATAATATTATTTATATTAATGATAAATTGGCAGAATTATATAATTTTCTTAAAGTAAAATCTATTATTATAATAAAGAAAAATATATTTATATAGAATTCTTATTTGCCAAATCACAAAATCAGGCTAATCATATTTCTCTTGATAATAATAATTTTTTAATAATTAATCATTCAGCATTCTTAATAGAGATTAATCCTAATATAGTAATTACAATTAGAAATATTTCTCTGAATATTACAATTAAACAAATTCAAATAGTTATATTATAATTTAAAGAAATTCAAGAAATAAAACAGAAAATAGTTAATAAATAAACTTATATAATCATTTAATATATTACAGAAAAACAAGCAAAAACTATTATTAAAAAATGATTAGTATTACTTAGAATAGATAGAATAAGACTTCTATTACTCCTAAATTAATATAAAATTATTTAAAAAAGAGATATCTTCTCAGTTAAATTAATTAACCTATCTTACAACATAATAATATATGAACTAGATAATATTCTTCAAAAAATTAATGCAAAAATATATTTTATTTCAAGATTTCCAGTTAAATATAATAGGTAGAGAATAGTTATTATCAATTTTAAAACTAAAACAGATATAGCAGAAGTTATACTCAAAAACTAGTTTTATAAAACTTATAATTATAATAGGAATAAATTAATATAAAAGTATGTAATATTTATTTTTCTCATATATATATTATAAAACTTTCTACTATTAAAAATAAAAAGACTAGATCATATAATTAATTTAATAAGTTATATAAAAATTATTATATCATCTATCATAAACTAATTATTTCATCTTCCATTCTAAATTTCAAAAAAGCTTTTTTAAATAAAACTAATATACTTAATTAATCATCTAATATTGAAAATACTATCAAAAATAATCAAACAAGTCTACTTATAAATTCAAATAATCATATTATAATTAATAATTCACAAATACATAAAAGTTAATAAAGTAAACTCCATATATATAAATAAATAATTTAATAATTATGACAAGATATATATTCTTATAATATATTATCAGAAATTCTAAAAAATGATCTGTTACTTTGAAATCTAATATCTCAAAATTCAATGATCTAATTTAAATAAAAATACTTTATTAAATTTATTGTAACTCTATAAATCTTATAATAATATATTTATTTAAATAAGATTATTAGATTATAAAAAACTAAATTTCAAAATGATAGTTTTATTTTTGAAATTTCTGGTAATATATTATAAGGATGTATATAGATAAATTTTCTAGCAATATTAATAATATCTTCTTCAAGATTAATAATATCAAGAAAATATTAGATCATATTATTAATATTATTAATTTATCTGACTCTAATATAACATTATCAACCATACTAACAATATTAATACTTCCTAAACCAGAATTTCTCAAAAAAAAATATAATAATAATAAAAGTATACATAATAATATTATAAAATAAAATAAAAAATTAAAAATAAGTAATAACCTATTAGTTAAAATAACTACAGAACTAATATCCTAACTTATAACTTTTCAAGAGTAATATATATAACTAGTAAATAGATTTAGTTAAATAAAGTAATTATTCAATAATATCTCATAATTATATAGAAAATATCAATTTAAAATTCATACCAGAAATCTTTATTAATAATTCCAAACTTAATAAAAATTTATATTCATATAATAATATTTTTTCTTTATCTCTCAATATAATAAATATTAGAAGATTTCATAGTCTAGGTAAAGTACAAGATGTAATCATATTGTTTTTAAATCTCAAAATAGAATTTTTAATCATCACAGAAATAAACTCACAAATTAACAAGTCAAATTCATATTTTTATATTCTAATAAATATACTTATCTATAGATAATTAACAAATCTCAATCACTTAGTATAGAAATAAGTATACTAATTAATCTCTTCTGGATAAGATACATACAAAAAATTATCAAAATTCCAGAAAGATTAATATATATATCATTAATCTTTATGGATAATATTAAAATTGAAGTTATATAATATATTTATCAATATCTAATTTAAAAAAAGACTATCAAATCAAAAGAATAATAATATACTATATAAATAGAATCATATTATAAGCAAAACCCTTTATAATTGAGAGAGATCTAAATAAACATCTATTTGATTCTTCAAAAAATAGCTTATTATTATTATTCAGATTTAAAAATATAATTAAAACAAATCAATACTTGCATTCAAATACTAATACATATATATAGTCAAGAATAAATATCAAAAGATATCTAAATATAATCTGATACAATTATAATCTAGTCTTAACTATCAATTAATCAAATATCTCAGATCTGTACTAAATTACAACTGATCATTTACTAATATAGTTATCATTCAATCTGTTTCTTATACTTTATAAAACTTCTCTTTCAGTAATCAAAAATGGAAAACAAAAAAACTAATATATATTACAAAAAATATCTCTTAAGAAGACTGATTACTATTTGAAAAAACTATCAATTCACATCACAAAATTAATGTAAATTATATAAACTATTTAATTTTAGAATTATGAAATTCAATTAAGTATATAATTATAGATATTACTAATCAAGTTTTTAAAAAAAATCAATATTTTTCTATTAATCACAAAGTATAAAAAACTTAGAATTACAAAAAAAAAGTAGATTAATAAGAAGTATATTATATTATCTTAACTAATATTAATATAATATCACAAAATTAATAGTAAATATACAAGTATAACTAATAAAGTTATTCAAATATTTACATAATCTTGAATCTTTAATATCAATCTTTTTACTTATAAATATAAATAATCAATATATATAATTTAGTATATCATAACTTAAAGAACTGAAAAAATAGATATATATAGCAAAAAAATATAAAAAACAAAAAAGTACAAGCTATATAAATAGAATAGGTAATTAAACTTAATTAAGTTAATTTTCAATATAATCATAACAGAATGCTAAATAATATTTTAAATAAAAAAGTGTTATCTATCTCAATTAATAAAATATATTAAAATAAACATCTAATAGAATACTTAACTAAAATTAAAAATATAATATAAGAATATTTTAATTAATAATACAAAAAATATAATATATAAAACTGGCTATCTTAATAATAAAAAGATATTTATGAACTAATTAAATTAATAAAAAATTATATATTTGATCTAGTTATAAAATTTATTATAATTAAAGAACTTCAAAATCAAATAGTATTAATTCATTCTAATAAAGCTATAAAAATTAATCTTATTAAAAATATTATTTTAGTAATATTATAAAAGCAAAATTCACATAATACTTATTATATTTTTTAATAAGTATCTAAAGAAATAAGATATATGTAATCTATTTGTTACGTAAAGTAATATATCCAGATAATTCATATAGAAAAATCAAGATATAATATTATATAAAGAAAGTTCATACAAAAGATTCAAGATATAAGTGATATAATTTGAAATAGAATTCACACAGAAAACTAAATCAAAAGTAGACAAGAGATTATATTTAAAAACTTATTCTTTATTCTTGTATTCATTATTATTAAAATTACAGAACAGATATAGCATTTTTAAATAATAAATTAATGTTACATAAAATTAATAATAAGATAAATAAATTAATAATAGAAAATACTTATA
>CAJVPS010002517.1:0-12131 GCA_910591765.1 Ambispora leptoticha | reverse complement strand
GAACCATCGCTATAACAATCACAACAACCTCATGGGCAATCCATATTTTCACAACCTAGACAACCAGAACAAAAATCATAACCACTATTATAAAACATTTGACAATAACAACCTTCACATTCTTTCATTTCTATTCCATGTTCTATCGGATAAGGGTTTTCTCTACTCATTCATGATATTTCTTTCTTTTAATTTCTAACTCATCTTGACGAGAATTTATTAATTTTCCCGTTTTTTTTGTCTTTCTATTCATAGTAACTTTTTTTTAATTTGTATTCCACAACCTTATTTTGAAATTAATTAACTAACTTTATAAAATTTTAATACAATATTACATTATTCAATTTAAATGCCCACTTTTTTAAAATAAGACTAGACTGTGCAGCAATTCAGCAAAGCATAAAAGGCGAGTAATAATTTTGCATACCGTTATTATGGAAAGTAAGCAATTTTTAAGTGTAAAATTGGTCAAGGGACTGCATATTGTTTTAGAATTAAACTGCGGTGCAAGTATTTTGTCATAAAATTTACAAAAATTAATTATAAATAATGAAAAATATTTGGATAGAAAAGTGCAATTTTCGAAAATTAATAGAAAAATTAGTCCAAGAAAAGTCTAGGCTTTCCTTACCAGCCTATCAACGAGAATATAGTTGAGATACTGAAAATTGAAGAGAACTCCTTGAGGACATTAAAGATATTAGAAATAAAAACAAGAATAAGAAAGAGGAAGAACATCCAAATATCTGATTTATTGGAAGTATTATTTTACAAAAAAAGCCAGATGGAACTGATTACGACATTATTGATGGCCAACAGAGACTAATTACTTTTTTTATTCTTTTCATAACCATTTATTCTGTAATTCCTGCTGATCAAATTGATGATAAGAAAAGTTTGCTTCCTTTTTTGTTTTGTGATTGATACGAAGGTTGAAAACGGGACAATGGCTCGCTTTTGCCACGAATAAAGTTAGACAATCACGATGACCAAATAGATTTACGAAGAATTATCCCTTTTGGAGACTTGCCGCCCGACCCTTCTAACTCAACAGTAAAAAAAAGAAATATTATTAGAGCAAAGAATTTTTTCCAGCAAAAAGTAAGTGAAGAAAACTATTTTAGCATTTATCAAACAGTTTTAGACAATTTTTATTTTTCGCTGATTATCCTCGATGAAGAGACTGATTCAGAAATCTTTATGACTCTAAACACGGCAGGAGAAGACTTAACCATCCCTGATTTAGTAAAAAGTGCACTTACTCGTCGGAACGATAATCAAGCTTGTGAATTTGCTAAGACTTGAGAGAAAAAAATAGTTAAAAAGGTTTGCTCTGCTTCCACTTCCAAAAAAAATCGGAGCGATAAGGTAAAAAGATTTTTAATTGTTTTCTGAGAAGTTCAAGAAAGCAACTGCTACAAAAGAACATTAGATGACAAGATAAATCGCTTTTATCGGGACAAGATTAAAAAAGGAGACAAGGAAGAAAACGCAAAATTTCTAGATTTGCTGGTAAAATATGCTGAGGTTTATGAAAAGATAATTAATGCTG
This sequence comes from Ambispora leptoticha, assembly GCA_910591765.1. Classification (NCBI taxonomy): domain Eukaryota; kingdom Fungi; phylum Glomeromycota; class Glomeromycetes; order Archaeosporales; family Ambisporaceae; genus Ambispora; species Ambispora leptoticha. The sequence goes on along the minus strand of CAJVPS010002517.1, from coordinate 10,579 downwards.
ATAATTATCGTTGGTGGTGGGAGCAAAACTGGTCTTTTGAAATGTTTAAGACTGTTTTTGACCTTCTCCTCCTATTGGAACGCAAAGAATTAATTTCCCAAGTTTTAGCAATCCATTTTCAATTTCAGGAAAAAACACAAGAAGAAAAATTAGCGATCACCAAAGAACTAAAAAAGTTGGTGGTTTATGTTTTCCGAGCCGTAATTGTTAAAAAAGGACTTGAAGATGCCGATGCCCTTCGAGCCATCCGAATTAATACTCTAAAAATGATAAATTCTGGTCAAACTTCACTATTTGAACAAGAAAAGTATCCAATTAACCTAATCATTAAAGAATTTCAACAAGGTTCAAATTTATTCTATCAAGCCCTTGGAGAACAACAAAACAAGAGAGACAAAGAATTTCAAAGTTGAAAAATTTATTTTATTGACCTATTATCAAAAGAAAATTGAGGACGAAGGACTAAACATAAACCCATTTGATTATGAGGTAAGTCAACTTGTATCGCAAAATTCTGAAATTGGGGAAATTAAAAATTCTTTGGGAAATCTAACACTAATAAAGGAAAAAGATGATCATCCTCTGCTTCCGTGAGATGAAAAGAGATTGATTTATAAAGAGTTAGGAAATAATTGCCTAATAAACCTTGAAGAAATAAACTGAACTGAAATAGAAGATATATGCGATTTAGTAGAGAAAAGAAAAAAATTCTTAATAGAAGAGTTTGAAAGACTTCGAATTTTTGAAGTTGATTAAATTGATAAGATCTAGTCTTTAAACTTATAAAACCGCTAGATGGTCAATGTTTTGGATTTTCTGCTGTTTCGTCTCTTTCCCTACTACCATTTTCATATCCCGAAATTGTTTTTCAGTTATGATAAAATATCTAACATTTCCTATTTTGGGACAATTTTTCTCTAACTTTTGGGCGGATTCCTGGGCATAATCAAAAGTATGACAAAGTTTAACATAAACTGAAAATTGCAGCATGTAATAACCACTCATAAGTAAAAATTTATGAAAATAACGAAAAGATTTGCGATTCTCTTTGGTTAGCGTTGGTAAATCATATAAGACTATTACTCGCATCTGCCGACATCTATCCTTTTTCTCCATTTTCCGGTTTTTGACCAATTAAAGTAGGAAGTTTGATTTTACTAACACTATTTTCTTTGAGACAAGAAACAAAAGATTTAATCATAATATCAATTGCTATATAAACCTTTGTATTTATATTGTTTATTTTAACCGGATAATATATGATTTTTGTGATTTCCTCTCTAATTTGTGAGGACAGATTATTTTCTTTTTCTAATATTGAAAGGTTAGTAACTACTCAATAATCAACAATTGGTCGCAATGGTTCAATAAAATCACTGCTTAAATTAAATCAATTAGTTGGTCCGCAATGCTTTATTCCTAAATGATCATTTAAACCATAACTAATAATAGTTCTCGAAAGAGTACTATTCAAAATTTTGTAGCCATAATTTAGAGCACTATTAATATTGTCATCCGCAAAACGAACAAATTTCGTGCCATATAACTTGCGAAAAAAATATTTGGCTACTGCTCCCTCCCGATTAGTTTTATCCCCATTTTCAACTTTTTTTAACTGACTTTTTATTCACTTTAAATCTTTTTTTGAACTCTGCTGTTCTAAAACTAAGAAACTGTTTTCAATCTTTTTTTGGATAATCTTTTTTCATAATAAATCCTTAAACCTCTGAGTCATTTTTAACTGCTTTCGGAAAACGCTCAAAGGAGAAAAATGCTGGTTCAAACTGATAAGTAAACCAGTCGGATCATATTTTTTGTTAGTTACTATTAAAGAAATATTATTTTCGGCTAATTTACTTAGTAAATGGCTGGTTATAAGGGAATGACTATTTTCGAGAATTATACAATTAATATCATCAAGCGAAAATTGCAGTTTAGTATTTTCTTTTTTATCAATTAAAGTAAGTTGGTCGTTATTGAGTTTTAACCTGTCATTGCCCCTCAATATTATGGGTTTTTCAATTCATTTTTAGTGCTTATTAAAAAATGACAGAGAACTAAAACTATTCATATTCAATTATGACAGAGAACTAAAACTCCAAAGGTTTAAAATAGTCATCGGGGCTGTATCTCGCTTTATTAAAATCTATTTCAATTCTTTTCAATTCTTTTGATTTCTTCACCCTTAATTCCATAAACAACAGGAAAAACGCCTTTATTGTTATTTTGCTTTATTTTGTAAAATTGCTAACTTTTTCAGAGTTAGCCAACTGTGCTTCTTTGTATGACATACTTTCTTGTTGTTGTTTTTATAGGTTCCGTTAAAACCTTAATTTGATTGGCTATGTGGTATAGCATCTGAAATCTTTATGATTTCTTAATTTAATTTTATATATTATAGTTCTTTATCTACTATACCTATATAACATTGCCTAAAAGTTAATAGGCTTTAAGAATTGTCTATACTCCACTTAATTTTCCGGCGGATAATTTTTATTTAAATAATAACTTAACATTTGGATATCAGTCGGATTAATTCCTCCTATTCGTCTGGCTTGACCTAATGAAACTGGTTTTATTTTAGTTAATTTTTCTTTGGCTTCATCGGCTACATTATCGATTTGGGAATAATCAATATCAGCCGGGATTTCTCTGTTTTCATATTCATTTAACTCTTTCGCTTCTTCTAATTGATTTTCAATTTGTTTTTTATATTTAACATTAACTTCTAATTCACGTTGTTCTTCTCAATTTAAATTTTTTATTTCCGGTATTCATGATAGAAATTCATTTAGTGAAACCTTATTGTTCCTTAGCAGGTCATAACCGTTTATGGCATTTATTGTTTTTCATTGACTAATGTCTAATTGCGGAAAGTCTTTAACCAGATTACTGTTAACTTTAAAAGTTAAATTTTGTAGTTTTTGGTTAATTTCAACCTGCATTTTCTGCTTTTTTTGAAACTCCTCTCAATTCTCTTCCGATAACAGACCTATTTGGTAGGCAGTCGGTCAAAGTCGAGTATAGACATTGTCATGTCTCAATAATAAACGATATTCAGCTCGAGAAGTTAATAATCGGTAAGGGTCGGTAATTTCCTTGTTTACTAAGTCATCAATTAATACTCCAATATAGGCTTGGTCTCGACGAAGAATTAGTGGTTCTTGATTTTTCAGTTTACGACTAGCGTTTATTCCCGCAATTAACCCTTGGGCCGCCGCTTCTTCATAACCAGTAGTGCCATTAATTTGACCAGCTGTAAAAAGACCCATAATTAACTTGGTTTCTAAATTAGTTTTTAATTGAGTTGAGTCTATTACATCATATTCAATGGCATAACCTCATTTTTTCACCACTGCCTTTTCTAATCCCGGCAAAGTTTTCAAAATTCCGGCTTGAATTTCGGCCGGCAAGGAGGTCGATAAGCCTTGAATGTAGGTTGTATCTAGTTCGCGAGACTCAGGTTCTAAAAATATTTGGTGTCTTTCTTTGTCGGCAAACCGGTAAATCTTGTCTTCAATACTCGGACAATAACGTGGCCCCGTGCCGATGTCTGGCTTATAAAAAATTGGTGAGAGATGGGAATTTTTTCGAATAATTTGATGCGTTTTTTCATTAGTGTGAAGTAGGTAACAAGGCAATTGCTTCTCAAAGGACAACAAATTAGTCTTTTTGCTGCAACAAGAAAATTTCAAGGGCAAATTAGTTCCTGGTTCCACTTTCAAACCAGAAAAATCAATCGTATTAGTTAAAATGCGGGGGCTAGTGCCAGTTTTAAAACGTTTTAACTTAAATCCTAATCCTTTCAACTGATGGGAAATATTATTAACCACCTTTTTTTCACCATCCGGTCCTTCAATTTTGCTTTCTTTACCCTGATAGGTAATGGGTTGTAAATAAGTACCAGTAGTCAAAATTACCATTTTGGATGAAAGGATTTTCCCATTATTTAATTCCACCCCACTAATTTTTCCTTCCGCAATTAACAGGTTTTTAACAGCCCCCTCAATAACTATTAAATTGCTTTGTTCACTTACTGCCTTTTGCATGTAGCGAGAATAAGCAATTTTGTCGGATTGAACTCGGAGTGCTTGCACTGCCGGACCATTAGAGGTATTTAGTAATTTAAATTGAAGAGCAGTAGCATCAGCTGCCTTACCCATTTCTCCCCCCAGTGCATCAATTTCTCGCACCACTACTCCTTTGGCTACTCCTCCCACTGAGGGATTACAGTTCATAGCACCAATTTTATTTTTATCCAGAGTAATTAAGGCGGCTTTGTGGCCTAAGCGAGCAGTAATTAAGGAGGCTTCAATGCCGGCATGTCCTCCCCCTATTACTATAATTTCGAACTCTTTGGACACAGTTTTGTTCATATAATAAAGAATTTTAGAATAATAATAAATACAATAATGAAACTAAGGAATTACAATATGAGAAAAAAAGAACTTAAAAAACTCTGATTTCACACCATCATTTTTATTGTTTTATCTTTACTAATTCTTGGTGTGTTTGGATTTTTCAGGAAAGAAGGGGGAGTTATAAAAATAATAAGCACTTTGGCTGGCTCAATAGTTTTGCCCTTATTTTCTATTGCTTATTCTCGGTTTATGTTGAAATGATTCCGGAAAATGAAAGCCCAGAATAAGTCGGGGGACTGGGATTATTTAATTTGGCGTTGAAGTAGTATCCTATTATTTGGGATAATCCTTTTAATACTTGTCACTGGTGGCATTATCGTTGGTCTAGGTATTGAACTCTATCAGTGAGTTAATAATTAGTTTTCGCAATTTTTTTGACAATACAAAATTAGTCAGAAAAACCTTTAAAATTAAGAAATCGGGAAATCTTTCCATCACTTCTTTCAACTCTTCTTGGTGAATAATTTGTCTGGTTAATAAACAATTTTTATTCTGATAAACTGCCACGCGATACTTTCAGAATAATTTAGGTCGGAATTTCTTATCGCCCGTTCGGATTAATTAAAGTTTAGTTATTAATAAAATTTATAATATTACAATGTGCAAAATTATTGCTCGTTTTTAGAGAAATCATAATTTAAACAATGCTCAAAATATTTAGTTATATCTTTTTCTTGTAATTCTTCTATACCTTTCTCTATAATGTATTTTAGTTCTTCAAGGGTTCTTGGCTCATACTTTTCCACATACTGCCTAAGGAAATTAAAGATTAGTTCCACAGGGTTCAATTGTGGACAATAAGCTACTAAATAAAGAGGATCAATATTCATTTTTGTTAACAATTCTCTAATTGGCAACCTACCTTTTTTTAAACAAGCCTTAACTGCCTTATGTATTTTAGCATTATCAAGCATTAAGTAATACTTCTCGCCATTAGGAAGATTAATCCCTTTAATGAAATCGTGAAAATCCACTGATTTAGCCCCTTTCTCAATTAATTTTCAGTGAATAACACCTTTACCATTTATATTTCTGACACATAAGAGCAAAGTGTAACGTTCCACAATATTTCCAGGTTTTCAAGAAATAACTCTTTCTCCTTTTCAACCCCAAGCTCTGCGAGGTGCTTCATTTAAATAGAAAGCACATTCATCTTCGGCTATAAGTTGTGCTGGAGGTAACTCTTTAACTCTATCCACATAAGGCTTTATTTTTGCTAAATGGGCTTGCTGTTCTAAGTAATGATAAGTTATTTCTTTATTGGTGATCCCATATTTCTTATACAAACGAGAAACAGTGGAACGGCTAACTGGTTGTTCTATCTTTTCTGAGAAAACTTGGGCTACTCATTTTTGGGGTTGTGATTTGTAAACAGTGCGACAAGCATGTAAAAAAGAGAGGTCGTAACTTTTGATTTTAGGTGGTCGGCCAACTTTTTTCTTTTCTTTGAATTCTTCCTCTTTTCTCCATCTTCTGATTGTTCATTCGCTAACTCCACCACAAAATTCTCTTATTTCTTGTCAGGAGAAACTTTTTTCCCGTAATTTCCTTATTTGCCAAGGAGCGAGTTTAGTGATAGTTTTTTTAGGTTTAGTTCTTATAACTTCTTCCTCCAAAGGCTTTTCAAACTTGATTAGTTCAGGTATTTCAAACTTTTGGATATTCTGAGCAAAGTTTTGAAAAAACTTTTCTTGATGGTTTTCGTTCACTGATAAGTCTAATTCACCTGCTATCTCAGGGATATGATTTACTTTTTTATCGCTGTAAAAAAAGTCTTTTATTCCAGTTTGAGTATTAAAGAAAGTGTATTTACGGAGTTTTTTGTCAGGGAGTTTTTCTACCGAGAGGATTTGAGCGGAGGGGATAGTGATTTCTTGCATTATTTTCTTTTCTTCTTTCATATAACTAAACCGATTATTCCCACTACCAAAATTCCTCCAATTACCAAAATTCAGATTCATGCTGAACCACCTTTATTTTTCTTCCGATCAGGATATAAATCGCCTTCGATGGTTTCGATATTCTTTTCTATCACCTTGGCAACTTCTTGCTCCCCATTCTGTTTTAATCATCTAATCATTTCCTCAATTTGAGGTTTAACTCTTTCTCACTCTATTTGTCCCTCTTTTAATCCTTCTTCTTTAATCATTTGCTGAATCATTAAGCGAAAATGCTTCATTCCGCAAGAATTACATAACCCTGTCTCAGGATTTATGATAACATTGCTTCTACCACAATCAGGGCATCTTCCTTTTTTGAATTTGCTAGATATAGGTAGATTGTTTTTCTTCTTGTAATATTCTGAGCATTTACTGTTATGGCACTTACCATCAGTGCGATGATAACCACACTTTGGACACTCTTTCTCTTTTAAATTCCTTAAGGTGTCATCGGCTCGGCAAGAAGCACAGAGTAATTTATCTTTTTCTCATCTAACATATTGGTCGACTCTGCCACATCGTTCACATTTTTCATCTCCTCCCCTGCTGTTACTGCAAACTTGACAATAACCGCCAACCGCTAACATTCCACATTTAGGACACTTGTTATTTTCTAATCATTTACCACTTCCTGGTAACGGAGTACCTTCATTTTTCTTTTTTTCTCCACAAGATTTACAATAATAAACAGTCTGAGGACTAAAAGAGTCAGGTATAACTTGGCTATAGTATTTTTCTCCCAACTTGATTTGTCTTTTGCAATCATGGCAAGTAGTAGTGGAATCATTTTCTTCTCCTTCTATTTCTTCTCAGCACTTTTCGTGATAATCACCTGCTTTGGGATTGTTTGAAATCTTAGTATAAGTATCCCCGTAACTAAAAGGTTTATGGCATTTAGAACACTTATGAGAATTACTGCAAGTTGCTAAATGCCTGTCAACTAATTCTTTTAGTTTGGTTTCTTTGGCTTGTCAGTCTTTCTGGTAGCATTCGGGAGAATGACCTCCCCCATTGCAATTAAGATTAGCACACTCGAATTTTCAAGTGAAGTCTTTTATTTCTTCGATTATTTTGCCACATTGGCATTCCCATCCTATTCCTGGCATGATTTTATTTACTTTTCATAAGAGTCTATAAAGGACTCAAATTCATTTGGAGAAAGAGGACCATTATTCTCGGCTCGCTCTCTTAAACCTTTAACAATTTTCCTAGCAGCCTCTCCTTTAAAAAATAAACCTTTCGAACCTTCATCCATTAACTTCTCTATTTCTTTACTCAAACAATTATCACATTTTCAATACCTAATAAGCATTAGTCTTGATTCGCTTAGAATCTTTTTACAACGAGAACACTCGTTTAAATTATGAATATTACTTTCCATAAATTTATTTTATATAGTTCCTTTTTATAGAACCATATCTAAAAGTAAAAAAAATATTATTTCTATATCACTCCGTGATATAGGTAACTACGAAGGGTCTGCCTTTTTCTCTTGTTTTTTACTAAATTAAGAAACTCCTTTTTTGATTTTAGGTAGAAATTTTTCACACAATCATCACACCATTTTTTCCCTCTTTCTTTTTCAGATTTGTTTCTCATTTCTTTGTAATCTCAGTTATCATCTACTCAGTAGTTCCAATAATTTTTCTGACTTGGCATGCCGATTCCCGGATTGTATTTTATAAAAAATTTCTTCTTACAAGAAAAGCAAGTAGTTTTTAGAGGTTCTGGGAAACCTCTTTCATTAACCAGTCCTAGTTGCATTTCTTTTTTACTACTAATACTGTTTTTTTTTTTTTTTTTTGTTGGAATTGTTCCCATATGTTAATTTTTGATTCATATTCTAAATTAGGGTTAGTTTTTAGTTTCATAAATTTTTAAAAAACGAGCAATAATTTTGCACATTGTAATATTATGAATATCTATCATGGAGTTGTTAGAGGTGGCAACCGTATCGTTCACTGCGATCGCTTGGATGAGTTTTTTAAAGAGTTTATTGAATATCGTAAATGAAAGGCTAAAAGTAATAATTTTAACCAAGATATTTTTCCTTTCCAAGAATGAAAAAAAGCAGATAGTAATCATCCCCATAACCTAGAAAAAGACTGATATTGAGCCATATTCTACTTAAACTTAGACAATGACAAGACTAAAAAACCAATAGTTTATTGAGAGAAACCGCTTGGTTGAGAAACTGAATTTGATTATTCAACTAGTTGAGACTTAGGAATAAATGTTTCAAAGGCCTTTAAAATCAAAAAAAGCGATTCTTCGGAAAGTAGTAAGTGAAGACAATGAAACCAACAAAAAGAAAAAATTGAAAAAGTCTTAAAGGATATTTGGACTACGGGAAAAATAGGAGATACTTATGGTTTAGACTTAGGTTGACCTGCTAATCAGCAAAGTAGAGAGAACCAAGAAAAATCATCTAACAAAGAGACAGTTTGGTGAATAGGTGGAGGAATTATTTTTCTGCTTTCTGTTTCGTTTCTTATTTGCCTGTTTAGGAAAAGAAAGAAAATTAGGAAATAAAGGTCGAAGTTGCTTGTATCCACGGAGCAGCAGATTAGAATGGTTCAGAAATGATTTTGGTTCGGAATTGGACTTAGTTTTTTTTAAATTTGTCTGGTAAAAGTTTTGAAAAATAAGTTATAAAATTAAATAAATTATTTTGAATTTTGTTTTTAGAAATTAATGTTCACCTTACCTTAAATTAATAAAGTATATCCCATATTTATTTTTTGATATGCTTTTTTTGAATATTATTACTAAAATTCTTTGATTTACTTTTTAGAAAAGCCTACACAATTTCTATCTATAAAAAAAGACTTTTTTTTTAAGAATATTTACGATTTTTTGAAAAAGGTGGGTTGTGATTGCGTTTAATTTGTTTTGACTTTTGCTTTTTGTTTTTAATTGCTAATTCTTTTTAGAATATAACGAAAATGGGAAACAACCAATCCGGAGAAGAAATTTTTGCAGATGTCGTCAGAAAAGTTGGTTCCGTTGCCTTGGCTGTCAGTTATTTTACCCCCGCCGCAGCAATAACCGTTCCAATAACAGCTGGTGTAGCAGTTGGAGGATTAACAGCAACAGCCATTGGTCATGCCGCCGATGTTGAGGATGCCAAAAAAGCAGGAAAGTGGCTTAGAGGGTTGGCTTTCGATGCCGCGATTGATGGAATTTCTGGTGGTGCCCTCGAGGGGGTGAAATTAAGCAAGACAGCAGCCGAAGCAATCAAAATGGGGTGCGAAGTTTGGAGTAGTGCTGAAGAAGAGAGTGAAAAGTTAAAGCACTTTAATAGACAGGAATTTTACATTCCCACCCCCGACCCTCAAAAAACTCTTCTTGTTGTCAAAAATCTTATTTAAGTAAGTATGAACAGTTATTGACAAAAGTATGATATCAAGATGGTTGGTTTACTCTTGCTTGAAATCTCTATTCTTACATCGTTTTATTTTTCTTTTTTTTCTTTCATGCTGAAAAAAATTTAGGAAAGGCTGACTTTCTCGGAGATGATGAATTTTTTTTTATTTTCTTCTCTTTTCTTTTTCCTTTTTTTTCTTTTTCGGACTCCTCGCTGAAAAATTGTAAATCTAATTTAAATTCTTTGAACTGGGAGGCATGCCTTTGGTTTCTCTATTATTACATCGGTTTCGTGGTGGGAGGCTGGATTTCTCTCTCTCTCTCTCTCTCTCTGCTAACTATTAGCAACTGCCAAGCAGGGAATTTTAAGTTAATAAGAAAATTTTGGTTTTGGATTAATTCTTTCCCCTCCTTAGTAAATTGAGAAACTTCTGGGAGCAAGTTTGGTTTTTGGTCTTCATCGTGGAAGATTTTTCTCTCCTTTTGGTTCGTTAAAAGTTCCAAAAATGGATTGTCAGATTTTAAAACTGGCTGATATTCTACTATTTTTTGCTTGGCTACTTGAAGGGCCGCAAATCTTTTTAGGTAATTTTTTATTAATAATTTAATGTTCTTTGGCATAATGGGATTACATATAAACTTTTTAACAAAAAAAAGCCTCCATGATTTATTTTTCAAATTAAATTTCCGCCTTTGGAAGCGCTACCAAATATTAACTAAGTTAATATCTTAATAACTTTTTAACCGCGGGAGCGGAAAATAATTTTGCATGCTATAATAAACCTTAAAATTATAATATAGAATGGTAGCAGTAAAAAAAGGTTCCAAAAAAGAAATTAAAACCAAAAAAAT